>JAEQBH010006944.1:0-102880 GCA_016808115.1 Tetrastigma voinierianum | reverse complement strand
GTTCCTTTCGCCTCTCCGTAGCCTGAACTGCACCTAGGATCCAACGGAAGCAGCCTGGTAAACAACCTGCTGGCCACTCGGGCCTGCAGAAGTAGTAGATGCCTCCCCCATCGGGACCCAAGCCCCGGTCCCGGGTCTCAGTCTCTACCCCGAGGCGAAAGAAAATGCCTAGTGGGAGGGCATGATATTCCCGTGGAGTCGGACCCACCTCGGCAAACCTGCCGGGTTACGGCGGTGGGATCTCACAAAGGCCGCCACCTGCTGGCACCGTGGTCATGAAGGGTGTGGACTCCCACAGGCTGGCGCTTTATCAGGTTCACACTCAGACACGTGGTGAAACATCGGGTTCACTCGCAACATAGCCGGAAAAGCTCAGGGGTCCACCACAGATGTCATGCCCTCCCCAGTACCCGCTCCGTGAGACTCGAACCCGGGGCCAACAGGTAGCAGATGTGCTCCCCATCGACCTAAGCCCCCGGTCCCGGGTTCGGCCCTACGAGGCGAAAGAAAATGCCTAGTATGGCATGATATTCCCTCGTGAGCTGGACCCACCCTCAAGTGGCACCCAGCTGGTTACGGAGCGGGGCGGATCCTACACTGGGCCACCTCAAGTGGCACCCGTGGTCACGTAAGGGTGTGGACCCCACAATAAAAAGGCGCTTGTCAGGAATTGTTACTGCTGCATCACGCAGTTTTAAGCCTACCGGTAAGTTCACCACCACGTGGGTGCTGTGGGTGTTCATCACAGAGCGCTTAGTTATTTTCCAGTAGCATTAAACTCAGACTGTGGTTATCAGATATCTACACCAACCGAGCTAGTAGCTCAGCCTGGTAGTAGAGATGCTCCCCATCGACCTTGCTCTCCCGGTCCCGGGGTTTTCCAGAGTTCCCTAATAAGAGGCGAAAAGAAAAATTCGCCAGTGAGCAAGACGATATTCTCATGAAATGCGACCAATCGAAGGGCACCCGCTGGTTACGGGGCGGCTGGCCCCGCCGTACGCCACTCCTCGGGGGTGGCACCCCCGTGGTCATCACGAAAGGGTGTGGACCCCCACGCTTGTCGATGGCTACCTTCCTCTCACTCTCAGGAGTCGCGTCTTCAACCCGGGGAATGATGGGGCATAGAGTAGGCCATATCTAGGCCTAGATGAGATAGGAAGCCCAAGTCTAATGATGATTTTTATTATTATTAATTATTTATTTAATCGTACTTTTTGATTTGTCTGTTAGGGTTTTCTATTGATGCCTATAAATAACACCTTATGTTATTGTTTTTGGGCAGACTTGACATGAGATTGAAAACTTGAGAACTTTTTTCTGTATATTTTGTTCACTTTCTTTTAATTTTATTATTATTTGTAGCCAAGCTACATAAATACTACTCCATCGACTATCACGGCTTTCATTTTTGTTGTTTTTGTGATTCTACATATTACTATGGTTCAAACCTGCTTCCCTCTTCCCGTAACTCCAAAATGAGTAATGTTATATATAATTATGATATACTGATTTAGGAATATTGAAAAATGAAATAACAAAGCAGTTCGAAACCAACGTGAGACATGCTGATTCAAAATATTTCTTTGGATGCATTTTCTCGCTTTATGCCCCTCGCTTATAGTTGTTAACAAAAAAAAAAAAAAAATGTATCAGTGAGATGTATGTTTGTAAGCCGATATCGTTGCGTATGCTGCAAGTGCTCGCTTACACCTTTCAATGTAACAAAGAATGTCTTCACACATATACGAGGCTACAAAGAAGGAATATTTATCTAGAAAAAAGGTAAATTCTATCTTGTAATATACAACGCCTTATAAATCCAACAAAACTTAGTAATGTTTATCGATCCTTAATAATCTAAACATACTATTTTTTGTGATATATTGCCACTCTAAGAAACTAAACACCTAAAATTTATTTCCTCTAAATTTTCTTTAACATCATAAGAAAACTACCTAAACACAAAATTTATCCTCTTTTGCCTAAGATTTTCAAAGCCCTTAAAGAAAAATTGCCGCATAACAATGCAAGAAAAGATAATACCCTTGCAATCATATTTGATGTTAGTCCTTTAATGTTTGCCTTAACTTTTTTTCTTTTAAAGCATTTTAGGGATTCTCAGGGCTCTTGAGGGAATGAACAATGATCAAAGAAAAAGGGTTGGAGTTTAGAGTATGTTTTATTTGAAATTACAAATTTACTCACTTAATCGGTTCTTGTTTACACACATTACATTTATGTTCAATAAAACTAATATCATCGCATAATAGAACATGTTATAGGTTGATGGGGTAAAAAAAGAATCTGAATTAAAGAATGAGTATGAATGGACGGTTATGTTGGTCAGGGAAAAAAATCAAACACATGGAGGGTATCCTACAATCTTTCCGACACATCAGAGAACTTAAAGCCGTCGGAATCCATCTCTGTACCGTGTAGGAACGAATTCATGATAGAAATTTCTTCAAATTTGAAGGCCTAATCCCGTCAACTTGTGAGGAGACTCCATGATCAAATTATTCTAAGAACCGCTCTCGTATTTGGCTTGGAGGACTAATTGCTGTTTATGTGGAAGCAGATCCTTGGTATATGAGGACGCCTAAAATCGGTGATTAAGATCCGATTGATAAGTCTTGATGAACCCAATGCACAACCGATGTTCAAAGAGTAGGATAATAGGCCTATAACAGCTCCTAAAAATATGAAGAATAAAACGAATATTCAAATAAAAACTAGAAAGGAAACTAACATATATTTCCTAAACTACGCACACTAAAAACGTCCACAAGGAAAGGAAACTATATAATTTAGGATAAGACTTAGTAACCAAATCAACCGCAAATCAGGAACAAATCAACAACAAAATCAGGAACAAATAAGCAGTAAATCAGTTCCAAAATAGCAGCAAATCAGGAACAAATCATCACCAAATCAACAGCAAATCAACACCAAATCTGTAGCAAATCAGCTCCAAAAAATAGCAACAAATCAAATAGTCAAGCGCCTGGTCATGGTCAAAATCCGGATTTACCTTGATGACGTGGACCATCTTTGTTTTCTCTTTGAGTTTGAACATGAGCACTTCCACTCGTGGCATCTCAATTAAAAAACATTAAGAGCTCAATCTCTACTCGGCTCGTGTCATTGAGCCAAGTGGAATTTCAAGTGGGTTCGCACTCTACTCCTTAGCCATGCCTCCAACAAAATCCCACTTCTTCTACGGCTACCTAAATCTTTCTCCGATAATCATTGACGACTCCACAATGCCCAAGTTCTTGAACATTTTAGCCTATGAAATGTGTCTAGATGCCTGATGCATTATATGTGGTCACTTACATATGCTTTGTTGGAAAACAGGGAAGCTATTAACACAATGATGTGAGGAGTTCACTGAGGAATTTAATCAAACATTAAGAAGGCAAAGGGAGTGAGCTAAAAGGAATATCTTTATTCTCTACATAATCGGCCTTTAAATAATTAGAGAATATAACAAACCATAAGAGATTTTAGCACCCTACTCCTGTAATGTGACTCTTAAAAAATAGTAAATACAACTCAGTTGAAAGACCAAGTCCTTATTGTGACTAACTCAACTTAAACTACTCAAATTCAAAAATATCCACAGGTAGGTGAAAATAATTTCTACATTAACTAAGCACCCCCTCCCCAATGTAGAAATCTCTAACACCCAAAAGATCTCTTAGTTCCATGAACTTCTTCAATGGAAGTGGCTTAATGAATACGTCGGCAGCTTGCTCACTTGTATTGCAATATTCCATCTTGATGTCTCCCTTGGAATGCAGTGGTGACGTGTCTTAATATGCCTTGTTCTACTATGATAGACTAGATTCTTTGTCATTGCAATTGTGGATTGATTGACACAATAAATAGTAGTCGCCTCCACTTGAGATTGATTCATATCATCCATAATTCTTCTCAACAAGACTGCTTGATAAGCGGATGCTATTACAACCATATATTTAGCTTCCAAAGATGATAAAACTGTAGATGATTTCTTCTTTGAGATCTAAGAAATAGCTCCATCGTCCATAAAGAAAACATAACATGTAGTACTATTGCGATCATCAACGCAACCTCCCCAATTGCTATCAGAATAACCATACAACCTGAAGTTATTACTATTTGTGTACCACATCCCAAATGAACTTGTACCTTTCAAATATCTAAGAATTCTTTTGGTGTACCCCGCGATGCCTACTGACCTTGCATAAACCTGGATAAAAGACTTGTTGCGCAAAATATTTGGCTTGCTATTTGTGATGTAGTAAACCCGCCTACAAGGTTTTGATAAAGTTTAAAATCAATTTTTCTTCTCCATCATCCAAGTTAAACTTTTGATTTGTGCACATAGGAGTGCTTCATGATACACTCGCTTAAGCTAAACCTTGCAAGAATATCATTGACATACTTTTCTTGAGACATAAAAATCCCATTATCACACTACTTAATTTCCAGCCCTAAGAAGAAATTCATTGCTCCCAAATCAGTGATATCAAACTCATCTTTCATCAATTGCTTAAACTCAGTCAACACGGCATCACAATTACTTGTATAAATCAAATCATCAACATAAAGATAATAAATAAATGAGAGTATCACATGTACCTTTACTTTTGGCAAACAAAGTTGGCTCAATTGGGCTTTTTGAAATCCATTGTTGCTAAAATGACCATCAATTCTCCCATACTAAGCATGTGGTGCTTGTTTTAAGCTGTAAAGTGCTTTCCTCAAACGGTGCACTTTATCTTCATGACCTGCAATCTCATAGCCTTTTGGTTGCTGCACATACACTTCTTCATCTAAAGTTCAATTTAAGAACACGAACTTCACATCAAATTGATAAACTTTCCAATGAAAATGAGCAGTAATAGATAAAATAGTACATATAGTGTCAAACCTTTCTATTGGAGAGAAGGTTTCTTCAAATTCTATCCCTTCTCGTTGCATGTATCCACATGCAACAATCCTTGCTTTATATTTTTTAATAGAACCATTAGCTTAATATTTGATCTTGTAAATCCATTGTAGCCCACAACTTCCTTTTTGTATGGAATGTCAAGCAACTCTTAGTCTTATTTCTTTCTAGGGCTTTCATTTCCTCATCTATTGTTGCGTCCCATTCTTTGGTCTTGATAGATTCTTCAAAGGCAATTGGTTCATCAATTTGGGAAATTTGACTTTGTTTTGTGCTATTGTAAATTTCCTGCAATGATCTCCATTTCTAAGAGGTGATTTTGATGAAGACGAGCTTGGCAAAGATGAGCTTGAGATCGATGATTGACTTGATGCTGGTGTAAAGGAACCAGAACCTCCATTCTCATTCTCTTATCTTATAGGAAAGTTAAGGAATCCCATCATCTAAAATTTTACTTGATTGTAGAGACTCCCGATTCCATGCATTCTTCTCATCAAATACAACATCACGACTTATTCGTATTTTTTTGTGATAGGGTCATAAAGACGATACCCTTTGGTTTCAGTACTATAGCCGAAAAATATGCATTTAATACTATTATCATCTATCTTCCCTCTTTTTTGAGATGGAACATGCAGATGTGCAATATATCCAAAAATTATAAGATGTGTTACCTTAGGCTCCACCCATGCCATGCTTCAAATGGTGTCTCTTGACTAAAAACTCCAATTGAAGATCTATTGAGAAGATAGGTTGTTGTATGAATTGCTACTGCCTAAAATATTTTTGGAAGACTTTTGGCTTTCAACATTTTTCAATTATTTTACTGCATCGATTCTTCCGTCAAATTAATCTATTTGATTTAGGGAGGTAGCTAGTTGTTAACTACCTCTCGATGCTGAATTCTTCATAAAAACTATAAAATTCCTCCCCGATAAGAACTCTCCATTGCCATTTGTCCTCAACACTTTCATTTGTCGCCACTTTGCTTTTCGATGTAGACCTTGAACTTCTTTAAAAACGTAGAATGCGTATATGCTTTTTCTTTCAAAAATACACCCATGTCATTCGGTTGGAAATCATCAACAAAAAGACTGAAATAATTGTTGTTGAGGGAATACATTGTCGTAGGTCCACAAACATTTGCATGAATTAATTCAACAGGCTTAGAAGCTCTTCTTGCTTTTCCTGTTGGAAAGGAGTCACGGATTTTGCTTCCAAACTATACTATTCTTAGAAATGTCATCAACATTTTAATCATGGGCAAACCATCAACAAAATTTTGTTCATACATAAAAGCCAAACTTCTGAAATTAAGATTCCCATATCTATAATTCCAAAGCCAAGTTTTGTCACCTACAGATGCTTTCAAAGCATATTGATCAGCAGAGGTGAGAATGTAAGGAAAAAATCTAGTTTTTTGACATGATGGGTACTTCAAGTAACAAATGCTTCTTTAATTTGTATTTATAAACAAAGAAAGTGGACTCTTCAAATAGAAGAGAATACCCATCCAACATAAATTTCCCAACACTCAATAAATTTGAATTTAGATGAGGAACGTATAGAACATTCTGAATGCTATTCAATCCAAAAGAGTTCAACATCATAATAACTTTTCCTTATGCCTCACGTATTGTTCCATCACCCATCATAATATGACTAGTCACGTTTTCATCTAAATCACTGAAAATATGCAAATAGCTTGTCAGCGTGATTACTATATTACTATAAATGTACCAAGCTCTTGGAACACATTCTTTGGTAGAGAAACATGCATGAAAAAAGATTCTCTATGTCATCTTCCCCATTATCCTGATCTAGATTAGCTGTTGCTTCTTATGCTAACAATATTTCTCTACATTAATCTTTAACACGCTTTCTCTATGAACTCATAGATCATCCAGACGATGTGATGTAGGAGCTTCTTCAACTAACATTAGGAATTCGTCCTTCATTATGGAAGAATTAGATTTAATAGGATGTAGAGATTTAAAACGTGATCAACGCTTGAAGAAGAGTTTGAATAGGTCAATTATTGGTTTTTTTTATATACTTTATAAATTTTAGTTTGATTTGGAGTTATGTTTCCAATTTAGGAGTTGCTTTATTCAATTTAGAAAGTTTTGTTTTCCTAGTCAAAGTAGGAGTTTCTTTATTCGATTTAGAAAGCATGGGGCATATAAATATCCCCTAATGTACTATTTTCATTATCAATTCAAGTTTAATAATATTCCAGATATCTTTTTTTAAGAGTTCTCTTGTTTTTATCTATCGGGTGGATTCCATCGAGTGTTTGTGTTGGTTGCTTCTTATCCCCTAGTGGATTCTTTGAGTGGTGAATTATATCTCTTGGGTGATTCTTGAGTGGCGAAGTTAGTATCTCTTATCCCTAGTGGATTCATCATAATATCAAAGTAAGTATCCATCCTCCCACAACCTCAACTCATCCCATCATTTTCTTTTAACTTTCCAAATTCAATTCTTCAACCACAAGCCAAAACTTTATAAATCTTGTTCCATACTTCAAAGACCTTTGAAAATACTTTCTTTAACCTAGAAAACATAAATATTATCGTTCCCAACCTCAGATAAACAACCCCAAATTTGTGCATAGCCCTAAACTTGCCCTAGAAAACCTAAAAACCCAAAAGTAGCTCAAAATAAGACTATTTTGCATCAAACCAAACTCGAACATTTCCAAACCTATAATCGTTCATTATAAACCTTAATTCCATCATATATAAACCTCAAATAAGACAAATAACCTTTGGAACTAGACATGTTCCTTACCCTTCAAAGTTACATCACATAACCCCACAAACCCATCCCTAGACTTACCTAACCTTTAGATCATCCATCACGGTCACATCCTTGCATCAGAGTGGTATTAGAGATTATGGTTTGATGTTTGATCACAAGATAAATGGATTTCTTGGTGCTAAAGACAAGAGTTATAATCATGGTTCGAATTTTTCGGAAATTGCAACGCAAAAGCATATTATTTAATTCTCGGTGATTTTCGTCAGTATCTACGCAAAATGTTCGAGGCTTTATGAGGATCCTATGCTCATGGAGAACCTTGATGGAAGGTATAGGAAAATATAAGATCAAGGGGAGGAAAAAGATGTGATTTTGATGAAGAGGACATTGGAACCTAGTCAACCTCGTTTCTTTGAGCATAAGAAGGCTAAAGATATGTATGCACGATACATATCGCCATAGGGAAGTATGATGGCTACTACCGAATGATGAGTACTATGAGAGGTGTGGTAACTATGATTAAGATTCAATCCAAAACTTGACATTCTAGAATTTGATGGAAGAATTGATGCTAATGAATTCTTAGATTGACTTAATATGGAGGAGCATGTCTTTGAGTATACGACCACTCCCGAAAGCATGAAAAAGTGAAGTCAGCGGCTATCAAGATGTGTAAGAATGCTTCCATTTTGTGGAAAAACTTGAAGAGACAATTTGAAAGAGATGGTAAAGAGAAGATTGAAACTTGGAAAAAGATAAAGAAAGAGCTAAACAGAAAGTACCTTTCCGTTGACTATCACCAAGACATCCACATCAAAATTAAGAATTTTAATCAATAAGAATTGAGTGTGGAGGAGTATTTGACTAAAATTTTAAACTTTATTATCAAGGGAGACTTGCAAGAGGTTGAGGAAATATGCATAGCCTGCTACATTGTTGGTTTGAGATTTGATATTTTTAGAGTTATTTTTTTTGCAACTATATCATAGTCTTCAAGATGTGATGAAACTTTCTTTGAAGGTTGAGGCTAAAAAAAAGTATGGAAATTCTACTACAACTAACAGTGTGGCTAAAGGAGGGTTTGTTGAGGGTTCTACTTCTTGGAAGCCTAGTAGTACTAAAACCACCCCCACTCCTCAAATAAAGATTGAAGCGCAACAAGAATGGACTTCTAAGTCAAAGATGTAATGATTGTAGAAAGGATTGTGTGGCATATTACTTTATGAATGCCCTAATAAAAAGGCTTGACCCAGTTAAGAAAGATGTAGTATAAGATATTAAAGATAGTTGAATCTAAACATCGTAGCGCTGGTTGCCCTAGTTGAAGAAGATGAAGCTGAGAAAGGAGATGTTAAAGAGGTAGTTGAATCTAACCATGTGCAAGAAGAGGGGGAGAAGAGTTCATTGTTTTCAAAATCTGAGTTAGAGAAGGAAATCAAAGTTGGTTCATATATGATGACTTTGGATGTTTTTGAAGAAACCAAAAGTGAGAAGGGAATCCCACAAGAAGTTAAGTCAACTCTAGAGGAAGTTGTGGAAGCCTTGAGTAGAAAACATGCTTTATTGACTTCCATGCAAGTTCAGGTAGTTAGACTTGAGATGGTTAAGGATCCTAAGGTTAGAATCAAAGGAATCAAGAAGGTACATGAAGGCTTGAAGCCTGAGAAGAAATATGCAAAGTATGTGGAAAAGAAATTAAGCATGGAAAGCTACTTAAGTTTGAAGTAGTAGACTTGGTCTGGGTTCATCTTAACAATGATATATTTTTGGCTTGGAAATTTGGAAGGCTCAAGTCAATGGTAGATTGTCCTTTCAAGATCATTGTAAAAAGAGGAGAGAATGCTTACAAGTTGGAAATGCCTGATGACTATGACTTCTCACATACATTCATGTCAAGGACTAGAGGCCTTACCATGGTGAAGACTTGAGGGTAAGTCTTTTTTCCCAACTATGGGGGATTGATGGAGGAGCTTCTTTAACAAACATTGGGAATTCACCCTTCATTATGGAAGATTCAGATTTAGAAGGTTGTAAAGCTTTAGGATCATCAAAATGGCATCTTTGGATTTCAATTAGGACTTGAAAGGAGTTAAAGACATGATTAAGACTTGAGAAAGAGTTTGAATAAGTCAATTATTGGTTTTTGATGGTCTTTCTAAATCCTAGTTTGATTTGGGGTAATGTTTCTAATTTAAAAGTTTCTTTATTCAATTTAGAAAGTTTTGTTTTCCTAGTCAAAGTAGGAGTTGCTTTATTCGATTTAGAAAGTATGGGGCCTATAAATACCGCCCTAATGTACTCTTTCATTATCAATTCAAGTTTAATAATATTTTAAGATTTCTCTTTTTACGAGTTCTCTTTGCTCTTTATCTCTGAAAGCTGGATTCCTGAGCGCGAAGTTCATGATTCTTATCCTCGTGGATTCCTCTTTAGGTGGCAAAGTATAGTTCTTGTTCTTTTATATCTTGGGTGGATTCCCTTGAGTAGCGAGTTCGTGGCTTCTTATCCCTTGGTGGATTCCTTGGGTGACGAAGTAAGTATCTATCCTCCTACAACCTCAACTCATCCCATCATTTCTTTTAACTTTCCAAACCCAATTCTCCAACCACAACCTAAAACTTTCCAAATCTTGTTCCATACTTCAAAGACATTTCCAAATACTTGTTTTAACCTAGAAACCATAAATACCATTATCTCTAACCTTAGAGAAACCCCAAATTCGTGTATAGCCCTAAACTTGCCCTAGAAAACCTGAAAACCCAAAACTAACTCAAAATAAGATTGTTTTGCATCAAATTGAACTCAAACCTAAAATCCTTCATTCTAAACCTTAATTCTATGATATATAAACCCCAAATAAGTCCTATAACCTTTGGAACCATACTTGTTCCTTACCCTTCAAAGTTGCATCTTATACCCCTAAACTATCACAAACTCATCCCTAACTCTTAGATCTTCCATCACGGTCCCGTCCTTGCATCACAATGTGAAGGAATTCAGATCTAAGAAGATTCTCTACAACTGTATCGACGACAGCGATGAAAAGGTGGCCTAGATTTTCAATGAGATTAAGTAATGATGGTAGATCTGCTGGCTTGGTAAAGAAGTGAAAGATCATGTTCAAGAACACTATGATAAGAGGGTGAATACTTGGATAGTTCAAGCACTTCATGAACATTTCACCACTCCATGGACTATTATCACTTTCCTCATTGCTATTTTGGAACTTTTTCTTATCAGAGTTTAGACCTACCTTGCTCTTCCCGGTTGGGGCTGTTGATATATATATATATATATATATATATATATATGTATATATATATATATATATATAGTTATATATATATATATATATATATATATATATATAGAGAGAGAGAGAGAGAGAGAGAGAGAGAGAGAGAGAGAGAGGTAGAGAGAGAGAGAGAAAAAACGAGAAACGAAGAGTAAGGCAATTGGGGGCTTCTGTATGAATAACAAGAGGTGAGTGGGGCCAGTAGGCTCGAATGTATAATACAGCGGAGTGTAATAGAGTTGCGGCCTCACTATGTTCTTTAAAAAATAATTACCAAATTAATATATGTTTAAAAAAATGTTCAAACTAGTGCTGTCCATACCATGTAGGATTCATGTCATCAAAATCGTAATTGGCAGACAAAGTGCACTCCAATCCTTGTCCAAACTGAATTATTTTTTATTAATTTTCCTCATTAAATCTCGGGGATTTGAACTCAAAAGCTATAGTTTGTCCCCACTAAAATATCTAAGTATTAAACCATTTAGTTGAAGTTAAACTTTATAAATTTTAGCCTATTTAATCTTGCCCCCATTGAAATCAAATCTTGGGTCTACCACTAATTGGTGACAATAATTTTTAATATTTTAAAATAGTTAAAAACCATAGTTACCACCATAGCTTTTGTTGGGTTAAAGTTAAAATTGTGATTGGTGACTACGGTTTTAAGTTTAAAGTTAAAATCGTAGTTGGTAACTACAGTTTTAAGCTTAAAGTTAAAAAAATACTAACCAACTACAATTTAAAATTTAAAATTAAAGACGTGAATTTAATATTAAAATTCTTTTTGAAATACTTAGCTATAATTTTTTCAAAAAATAACATTATTATGTAAATAATATAAAATAATGAAATGTTAAAAATAATAATAAGTAAAATAACAACACTTCGGTTTATTATGAGACATTCATCGATTTGTGATGGGATTCTTGATCGCCGGATCCCCAAGCACAGCTGTAGGGTCTTTGTATCGTTAGTTTCCCGAGCATTAGCCGCACGTGAACTTGAAAGCGGCGCTGTCGTAGTGGGGCCGTCGCCTTCATGATTGGGAGCCGCCAGCGATGGAGTGAGAAGAGAATAGGTGCGCTTGAATTGCTTTTACCTTCCCTTTGTGGGGATCTTTCAACTTATAAAATAGTTCACAAACTCCTTCCTTCTTCCCCTGAGTAGATTTTATCTCTTCCTAGCTTTAAGGGAGGAAATCTTCTTTTCTTATCAACGACAAGTTCTTACTTATTAAGGATTATTTTTCTTTCCAGATTATCTTTATGAGGAGTAAGGGATTCGTAGCCGAAAATTCTAAGTGATAATATCACTTTTGCGGATTTTCCGCTTCAGTGCTTATTCAGAATAAACTTCCCATATGGGATGTAATTCCCATATGCTAACAACAACATCTAGCAAACTTGAAATCCCAAACGGGTCGCCTCGAGCAAGCCATGGAAGAGTTTGTCCTTGCTTTCCCAAGCGGCCTCTATATATTCTCCCGTTTGAGAAATATTCGCCTGGTCTTGGTGAGGTGAGTAGAATTGGGTCGTTTCACAACACAGGCCCAGCTGGCCTCGGGCTTATCGAGTAACTGATCCCAAAGATCATGGTACTCACAATGCCCCCCTTTTTCTCCGACCGGAGTTTTTGTGCTATTTTAGTCGGGGGAAAATATTGTGGTTTCAAATATTGAATATTGAGAGTTGAAAGGTTTGTGAGAAACAATTAGAACTTTAAATGCGTTCGGAGGTGACACTCATGTGTGTTTAAAGCGCATGGGAGATGCATGCCTCCCAATGTGCATCCTAAGTATCTCGTTATGACTATGCATTTAATGTGTCTGTCGACCCCCTACCCTTATAAATAGGGATATTGGTCTCAAGAGGTGTTTCTTTTACGTCTTCTTAAAAGAGATTTTTTTTTTTTTTTTACTCTTATACTTCATCCTCCTCCACGCTTCTATAAATTCCCCTTTCAAAGGAGCCATCGGAGACCCTTGACGCTTCGACGACTTTTGATTTTCCAATGAGTGTTTACAACTCAAGCCTTTTTCACATCGTTGGTTTGCTTGGGTGTCTCCGTGGTTGGAGGTGTCCTACTAGTTTCTGCAAAGGTTTTTTGTTTACTTTCTTTAGGTTTTATCCTTGGTGGGTCGTAAAATCTCCAGGAGATTTCTTTTTCCTTTCGAGGGTTCTTTCCTTCCTTTTTTTTTATTTTTTTATTTTTGCTTTTTAGACCTCAAGTTGACCCCTTATTCTTCTCCCCATTTTTTTATCCGCCTGTACAATGACAAGAGGTCATGAAGAGGTTTCAACTAGTCGCTAGGGCGTGGGGAGGTACCCTACGAAACGCCCACGCAAGTAGTTTAGCTACCATGTCCGTAGAGGAACCGAGGTTATGCCACCCACTCCTATCGAAATTAGCTCGGGAGACGCCGAAAGAATGGCTACCTTAACTTTTGGGAGGGAGATAATGCCTGCCTATTTTACACGTATACTGCCGTTGCTTCGCCTCCCTGTCCCATTTGCCATGGCGAAGTTCCTTCATTTTACCGTGGCACCTCCTGCACTCATACATCCGAACGCCTTTTAGATTTTGATGGTCATGTGCTTCAACTCTCTACCAAACTGACATCTCACGGTGAGATATGCTTCATTTACACTTTGAAGCTTGGGACTGAGGGTCACTTGTCCATGTCGGCCCACAGTCCCCGGCTGTAATTTGTAACTAGGCTCCCCGACTCCCCTAAGATGGAGGTGAAATGGGTCGTCCTGGTTCAGGGCCCATGGTATGAGACCCCTGGCTCTCCGGGGCTTCTTTTTCAATATGAGCCATTCCTTATGTTCCCGGTTTGTCTCCTGCTCCTTGGCATATGTCTTACTCCCTAGGTCACGTGGGTATTAACATACCCATCTTTCTCTCATGATTTGTAGATAGTGTGCAAACGAGGCCAACCGTCACCGGGTCTAGAAAGGCGAGGCCGATCACATCCACTAGCCGCTAAGATCGGGCGTAGAGGAGCCACCATGAGCCCTTCTATCTATGAAGAACTTACAGATTGGGTGCCGCCCTTCCACATAGTGCATGTTCTTCCTCGCCCACACCCAACGAGGTTTTCAAAGGCAAGCATTTTGTCCTTGCGAACCTCCTAAAAGGCTCTGTCGTCAAAGGCTCTTCATAGGCAAAGGCCGTTCTAGAGCCCCTTGTCCGACCAGATTATTTACCTTTGGCCGTGCAGGACCCCAAGCCTACCCCATAAGCAGCGAAGAAGAAGAAGTCCGGGTGGGCGAAGGTTGCCTGGGAGACCCGGAGGGGCTCGTGGACTGACGTAATCCCGCGATTAGCGAATTTTGACGTGTTATAGAAAGGGGCTGGGAAACAGCTTGCCTCATCGCCGGGTTTGTTACGTATGTGTAAGATTGTTGCCAGCGCTCAAGAGAAGACCATACGTGGCCTCAAAGTTCTGGGCGGCAAAACACTTCTGTGCCATTTGACTTACGAGGAGGTCTAAAATGATATGACTCCGTGATAACCGTGGACTCGCTTGAACGAGCCTCGAGGCCCCGCTTTCATTGCCGGGGTGCCGCCAGATGCCTCCCGAAAGGATTGTGTAACGCTGTAGGATGCGACTGCAACCAAGGAACTTCCCCGCATTGACGAAGCGCCCATTCTAGCCGACTTGTCAAGACAACCGGTGCACCGCCGTGAACCAGGACTCCGGCCGGCCCCACGGTTCATGGTGCCTCTGGAAGGCCCCTGATAAGCCTCGGTGTTCAGCCTCATACACTGAGCGCGCCGGCGGAGGGCCAGCCCATGGAGGAGGCGCCGACTCCTTATTAAGAAATTACCCGAGCGCTCATTGACTACTGGAGGCCCTTGAATAAGAGGGACCCTTCTGTCGCTCACATGTGAGATCTTTACCCCCATAGCTTCCGCCTACCTATGGTGGCTCATGGGGAGGAATACTCTATCCCCCTTCCTGTTAGCTTGGATAAGAGGTCCGATTAGTGTGGCGTAGGATCTTCGGATGGTTACAAGCCAACTCATGACTTTTGGATGAGACGGTTGAGCCTATGACGTTTGATTGTTTGCTTTGATGTTATGATTTTCTTTTAATGTTCTTTCTCTTTATAGGCTATGACTACCCTCAAGAATATGGGGCACCAAAGCGATTGTGAGGCGCCTGCAGCGTGGAAGATGCTGAGAAGTTACGACGCGCGTTAAGGCGACCGCATCCGAGCATTGTGCCTGCGAGGAATCCTTAGGCAAGGCCCAGTCCAGATCCAGATATTGGGAACGGAAGGCCAAGGAAGGCTCCGAGAAGATCATAGGTGCGAAAAAAGAGAGTGATGAGGCTAAGGAGGAAGCTTTTATGCTGCTTCGCTAAAGCAATCGCACAAAGAAGTAGGCGGTGGAAATGGAGGGTGACTTGCTAAGGTCAAAGATGCTTTGGCGGTAGTGGAGGAAGTCAAGGTGGTAGCAGAAGAGGCTAGGCGTAAGGTCGACCCAGGCTACCCGACATGGTGTTAATCGAATGTCTCTCTTACAGCTAGGACTGGCCAAGGACGAGGTGTCTTCCTCTAGTCCTTAAATACCAGAAGGACAAGGAGGGCATGAAGGAGGAATACCGTAAGGTTTTGAGGTGATCTTTGCCTATGGTACGGTGTTGTGGTTTTCAAACACAACATGTGAGACCTGGTCCAAAGTTGGTCTCAAAGTGTATGCCTGAGTCTTCGAATTTTCTTTCTCTAAAGTGCTTTACGAGCCTTAGGTCCCCCCCTATCTTGGCATTCTCTAAAGACGCAGTTGCTCGGGTGCATCGTAGAGAGCCACGCGAAGGAGTCTGGTAGAGGTGCCCCTCTTGGGGATTTAAATGAACATCCACTTTCTCTTCTTTTGTTTTTTTGTTTGTTTTTTTTTTTTTTGGTAATGGCCCCAATGTGGGCGCTCTTCTTCTTCCTTCTTTTTTCTTAGTGGCCCCAATATGGCTTCTTGGACATATATCACCGTGTAACTAATTACGTCATTGACATATTTATGAGATATAACTTTTTTTAATTCCTAGAACAAACGACCCTTGACTAGGACTGATGCTTTAGAGACACTGAGGTTAAGTTATATTCGACTAAGCGCCCTATTTAGGCTCCGACTACAGTGGGCGAGCCAAGTTCCGTGGCTGTGCTTAGGCATGCCCTAGCGTACTCCACACTATGCTTTGCAGCCACATGTGTTGAGGTGACCATGTCCAAGGTACAGAAAGTACCGCAGGTACGGAGCCTCACCTGTCTTTGAGAGTGCCAAGAGGGCCAAGAGCCAAGGCTGTCTTTAGAGTGCAGATATTAGCCATATCTCGTGGATCTCTTTATAAGTGCGCAGCTTAGAGCCAGCAAGTCCGGTTTCTTGAAAGTGCCAATGTGGATATTCTACCATATTCCCGACTTTTGAGAAGAGGAAGTTACAAAATTTCACAATATTTTAAAGACTATTTTTATTTGATAAGTAATACTTTTTATAAAGGAAATTGATCGTAATTTCATGTGCATTCCACATTATGGGTATGGGAGTCCCGCCTAGCTTATTCAACGCGTATAGATTTGATCGGCACTCCACTCGATACCGTATATGGCCCTTCCTGGCTTATTGGGAAATCTCCCGCTACTGTTAACCAAAGAGCTTTCAAAGACTCTTCTCAAGACCAAGTCTCTGTCTTGGAATGTCCACGGTTTTACCTGCCTGTTGTATAGGTTTGCCAATCTTTGCTGGTATGGCACTATATGCTCAGCTGCAACTTTTCGGAGCTCATATGCCATATCCAGGTTTTTAGTAACGGCTTCGGCATTAGCCTCTTTAGGAATTCCAGTTCGAAGTGTGGGTATCCCGATTTATGTGGGGATTATAGACTTTATCCCGTAAGTAAGGGAGCTAATAGCTTGATCCAGCTGTTTCCTACTGGTGGTCCGAGGCCCATAGAACCTCTAGTAGCTCATCTACCCATTTCCCTTTTGGTGGAATGCGTGACGCTTTTTCTCAAAGTCATAGGAGAGTTATGCTGGATGATTCTACCTAGCCGTTGCTTTGTGGGTACCTCAGGGTTAAGTACAAGTTCTTTATTTCGCCTATTGCAAAGTTCCTTGATAATTTCGCGATCAAATTGTGGCCCATTGTCATTACGATCAGGAAGTATTCCAAACCACAAACGATATTCTTCCATACAAATGATTTACATCTTCTTGTTTTTGATGGAGGCTAAGGGGCTTCAGCTTCTACCCATTTTCCCTAAAATAGTATGTCGCTACCAAGAATAGCTTCTTTTTGTAGTCATTGCAGTTGTGGTCCAACCATATTAATTCCCCACTAAGCGAAGGGCCAGGGGCTCATTATGGTTGTCAGGTTCTGAGTTGGCACCCTTGAAATGGGGCTTGCTGTTGATAGCGATCAAACTCTGGGGCAGCTGGCCGTATCCTACTCATATCGGGTGACGAGTCCTAAACTCATCTATTTCTTAATCAATTTTTCGCATAATTTTGTAAAGTTTATAAGGATTCATTTTAATGCCGACTATAAATATTCCACCAACTTTTTGTGTTTTTAAGGTTTGAACGAAAAGATATAATTCCCAATAAGAAAAGCAAAAATCGCTAAGGTAGAATTCTCTATCGACAGTTCCGTATCGTCACGATAATCCTAATAGAACCATCATAAGTTATGTCGCAACAAGGATCAAGCTGAGATTAAGCCAGAAAGGAAGACTGTTGCAACACAATTTGAGATAGACTGAATTATTGCTGTCGCGACAATGAATTTTAATGTTGCGACATAGCTGGAAAGTTCATTTAAGAAGATCGGTTATGATATTCTAAACTTTGTCGCCACATTGATCAAGAAAATGGCAGTGGAACTATGTCACGACTTCACAACACTGTCGCTACATAAAGGATGAAGATGGAAAAAAAGTTCTGTTGCGATAAAAGACAACTCTGTCGCGATAGAAAATGGCAGAACAATGAAACAAGTTAGGACAAAGTGCCTTTGACAAAGTCTTCTATGTTGTGACAAACATTCTAGCTTATGACAAGACCAAGGTAGATTATATGTCGCGATAGATGAAAACTATGTCATGACACAACATTCAGAGTCAGCAATGGGAAACAAGAAGATTCTGTCATGATAGAGAAGTTTTATGTCGCAACATGAGGTTGAGGGGGTGAACTCGGTCTCACAACACGTACATCTTACTAAGGCGATGTGGCTGGTAAAGAATTACAAATGTTGCACGTAAAACTTCGCACAAGAAAAGAGCGGAAGGTAGTAGGGGGATCTGGGCTTACTTCACATACATAGAAAAAAATTATGTCTCAACAATAAAAGCTACTGAGTATGAGATTTCTGTCGTGACAGAGAATTTTTATGTCACGACAGAAAATGGACAAGAACTAAGACAAGCTAAGACAAGTTTGTTGCAACAAATACTTTAATGTTGCAACAAACAAGTTCAGCCAGTGACAAGATCAAAGAAGAAAATATGCTGTGACCTCTTCAGAGTCTGTCGCGACACAAGATTCAATCTCAGCAGCATAAGACAATAAAACTCTCTCACGACAAAGAAATTTTCTATTCCGAAAAAAATTTAAGCAAGAAAGAAATATTATGTCGTGACATTATAGAATCTATTGTGACATAAAACAAGCAGAGGATTGAGAACACCTGTCGCAACATAATCAAAGTCTATCGTGACAAAATTCCAAAAGAAATCACAAAGTCATGTCGTGACAAGAAACTGTAGGACACGACAAGAGTTGGGGAACAAAGATAAAATCTATGTCGTGACAGAATTTTCTTTGTCACGACAAAGCAACTAATTGGGCTGTAATTTGGGGAATCCACAACTTATGCCTTGAAGTAGCCCATAATTTGAAAATCTATAAATAAACACATCTAGGGCATTGTGCGTAGCTTCCGCAAAACCAGGAACTTCTAGGTAGTCGGGAGACTCTTTGTATATTATTTTTCTTTCATTTTTCTTGTCGTAAATTTAGTTTTAGAGTAGCATTTTAGTTTTTTTTTGGATTGAATAGTAATCTGGAGTGAAGTTTCGAGCTGGGTTCTTTATAAAATTATATTTTTCATTATTGTCTGATTTAATGAATTTGGAAATTTTCCCTGAGTTCATCTAATTCATTCGCTTTGTAACATAAAGTGAATTTACCTAATCTTAGTCACCGATTTTGTAATTCCAGTTTTGAAAGACTGAGCTCCCTCCGAGAATGGATTGATGTTGATTATTATTTTTTGCTAAACTTGAAAGACTGACATAGTTTGAAATTTTGGATTTATTTGATTAGTATTGTTCTTGAAGCTACATGTTTGGAATATTAGTAGCTTATACCTAGAAAAGATTTGTATCTTTGCTCTGATTTCCAGGAGGCCCTCTAAGTGACACAGAGATGGAGATTCCTAAGGGTAAAGAGCAGTTACTTAGAGGTATGTTAGACTAATATTATGGAACTACTGGATTCTGGAAGATCACTAACTTACTCATAATGTGAGGATAGTTGGATGATGTATTAATTTAATTTATTAAAGGTCTCTCCTCAATCTGATGAGAGGATCTTGATCCCATGTTAGCATAGATCTAATCAAGAAGAGAGATAATCTAATCAGATTCGATGGATGAGATACCAATTAGATTGGAGAAAGCTTGCAATATCTCGTCTTAGCTGTGGCAAGAATTTACGCTCCTAAGATTCGAGTATGAGTAATAAAAAGGAAAAATACCCAGATCTTAGAAAGAGGTTTAAATTCTACAAGTAACTGATTAAACTCATGTATCCGAAAGGAACATGGATCTCTGATTAGTGAAATGTATGGTGTATGGAGAAATCCCAACCATTTTACCTGGCATCTTTGACAAGTTCAGATTTCAAACTAATGGCTGAACTATGTTATATACTGATGCAGAAATTCATAATTGTACACTGATCTATTTCCCAGTGTTAACTTACCCAATGAACTTTCCAATCCAATTATTTGAATTCTTTACATGTAGTCATATAGAATTTTTATTTTAGTTTTTACTATTACTCTAGTTTAAAACCCAACTATTTTTAAACATCGGAGTCTGGGCCAGTAAGGATCTTCGAGTGTATGGGGCGCTAATCCTCGGGAATGGATATCTGACTTAAATCCACTTTTGTTACTTAAATTACATGCACTTGGGGTAAAGATTTAGACCAAACTCACTTTTAATGAATCCTTTACAAAAAGGGATGCATACATGTTTTTAATCAAATTTAGTCAATCAAGTGGCCATGTCGACAAAAGTTTCTGGTGCCGTTGTCGAGACTTTAGTTAGTCTGTAGTCGGTCGAAAAAAATTAGTCAAACAAGTTTTTGGCGCTGTTGCCGGGGACTGATTTAGTTCTAGTTGGCAATGTTGAGAATTTGGGTGATCTACATATTTTGGTCTATACAAAAATCGGGCCATACAATCGCCGCAGCAGCCTCGGTACGGCCCTATGCTACCAAAGCTTTCGCTTAATTTGACGGTTTCCACATTTATTTATGGAGTTCCGCCTACCGACACGCCCTCATGGGTGTGAGGCATTTAAGATATAAGCTGCTTAGGAACGTTTATACAACCGCCTCGAGCCTGCTAGCGACTATTGGTCATCCAGAGGACATGCTTCTTCTATCTGCTCACCGCTTGGCAACAACACCTAATCTCGCCGGTAATATGTGGAGGAGCAGATTTCTTGGTTGGTAGGGATGCAGCCACTGCTGCTAAGGCATCCACCTTTTTCGTTTGAACCCCTTGGGATATGCTTAAGCTTCCAAGCCGTTAAAGCTTTAGCCTCTAAGCTTAAATCCGTACAGATATTCGCCATGCGCTGTCCCGTTTCGCTGTAAGACTCGAATTTTTATGTTACCATGAATAGAAAATTTCGTTTTCGATAAGTATGTATTTGACTGAAAACGTTTAAATGAATAGTAATTTTCGAAAAATGAGCCCCGAAGAATCGAAAATGTTCAGAATAATTTATTGAGTCTAAAGGAACTAAAACAGATTAAAACGAAACTATTTTAAGAAGTGAGAATATAAAACCTTGGAAAAATGTAATTTTTCTGAAAAATGACAAAACGGTAATTTGCCACTGTAAAAAAATATGTAATTTTTTTTAGATTTCGGATGACAAAACATCACCGTTGAATTCGTCTTGAGAAATTAGCTACCCAAGCTTGAATTTCATCAATTTCGAGACGCTTGAAATTTCAATGCCGGAGGTACGGTGTCGAGTGCCATTACTTTGGCATGACTATGTGGTCGATTCGTGCCACAAAGAGGGTTCTAGATCGTACCAATATTTATACCTAAACTACTCTACTGATGTAGCAAAAACTACTACAGTATAGCGGTTCTAGGATCGAACACCCGGACGTGGTTTTCTCAGGAGAAACGAGTCGCGGTACTGATTGAAAAATGGCATATTCTCTTGATTTTAGGATTTGTAAAAGTGTAGGTGAATGGTGGAAAACCGATAAAATGAAATAAAATATAAAAAAGAAACCTTGAAGTTTTGGGCCACTAGTTTGGTATGATAGGTTGCAAAGATGTCCTCGGGTTATTTCCTTCGCATTAAGGTAAATGACCTTATAGTCGCCCATAATCTGATCTTTGTTTAACTTTAAAAACCGACCCTTAGTACCATTCCTCTCTGAAACATAGCATTTATTGAGCATGAACTGTTCCTGCAGTTGAAATCTAGCATTTAACCCACCCCCGATGGCTCATAAATGACAACTAATGGATGTCAGTGTATCTAACCCTAAGAATACACTGAACCCTAAAAGCTTGCCGAGTATTGACCATAGAAAGTACATCAAATAGCTTTTAAACCTAGTTTTGAAAGTTTGAAACATAAATATCCAGTAACTGCTTCGTGAAAAACAAAGGAGCACCTGCAAACCTTATCAACCTACCTAGCAACCCTCCTCTTCAAGGTTTAGAGGCTTTAGCCAAACATCCTTTGAGTTGTCATCCTCAAAGGGTGTGTTTCTGTCATTTGTGAAAATGGAGAGAAAAAGAGAGAGAGAAGAGAGAAAAATGAGAGCCAAAAACAGGGGTCTGTGAATGGAAAAGTTCCTTCTCAATAGTTAGGGCTACAAATTATCTATAAATGGCTTATATACCATATAAAAAGTATAAGCCATAAAGCAGGGTAGAGACTGAAAAACCAAAAACGAGGTCGCTTAACACAAAACAAAGCTACCAATTCCTCGCTACAGTGAATATTTCGTTATGCAGCGAAATTCCCGCTATATAGAGAAATTCGCACATAGCCAGTACCTCGCTATTCTGCGAAATTTCCCCCGCCTCCCGCTTGCATCCCGTATATTCCAAATTCGCATCCGGGCCTTGAGCTCTTGTGTTTCTTCAATTCCTTCGCCTCCCGCCACATGCAATCGAAGATAAAATCATACGAACTCGGTGTAAATCGCTCAACTTCTATATGTCTAGCTTGATATGATAGAAAAGGTCTATGAAACCTGCAAAAACTACCACAAATAGCCCCGAAATGCAATCATTAGTACCAAAGGGACCTACACGTGTCAATCAACTTAATTAATATGATTAGTACACAAAAAGTAATTAGAACCTATCTTAAATAGGGTTCAAAATAGTACTTTTTGGACACTAATCAGCTGCCACATGGCTCCATATGAGGAAGACACATGACAAGTGGGGAGAGACAAGATAAGAGAGATGAAGATATTTTGCCAAAATATCTTAGAAAAAAAAAAGAAAAAGAATATTGGGAAGTGAGAGGAAGTTTCCTCTCACTTGCTTAAAGTCAAAACCATTTTTGGTCTTGGAAGACCAATTTGTTGGAGGAGTGGAGGAGAGACAACAAAAAGAAAAAGGAAAAAGGAAAAGAAAAGGAAAAGGGAAAATAAAGGGAATAGGCAAAAAAAAAAACAAAAGAGGAGAGAAACGGAGAGCGAGCATGAGAGAGAGAGAGAGAGAATAGAGGAAGCAAGCTACTTTCTTCCATTCACGAAGTTTTCGCCGACCCAAACCTCGACATAGGCCAGAGTTGCTGCTTTTTACGCCGAAGAGAACTACGCGTAAAATTCTGAATCACAAGATTTTGCTAAAGCCTAGTGTTCTGGTTTTTCGAAACCGAGAAAAAGGTTATGTCCCCTGAATCACACTATTCGAGGTCGGGTTTTTCTCTCTCCCCGCCAGTTAATTTCTCGCTTAAAGGCATGTGTGTGTGTCCAAGGGAGGTGTTGTTCCATTTTTCCCTTCAACCCCATGACAGTGTTTTGGCCATAACTTGACCATCACTCATTCAAATTGAGTGATTCAAATTTCTGGGTAAACTAAACTGATAGAAAAACATATTTTCGTGAAATAGGTATATCCAAATTCCAACACCTTGGAACTCATAAATTCATTCAAAGTGCACCACCACACTAATTCTCGGGGTGGGACACAATGGTCATTTTTCTGATTGTTGGCCTCCAACTTCGGACAAACATAACCTTCTTCGGGTCCGAACCCGTTGGGTGTTTTTTTGACTTTATGGAAAGCCCATTGAGTCAAGATTCCAGCCATATGACTGTAGAGGATAGTGGATGATCAGAACATGGCTGGAAAAGCTTATGTTTTGCACAAGTGTGTGTGAAGTTGCTTTGTCATGTCATGTGAATAGTCGGGTTTTGACATGACCATTTCATGGCGTGCTAGGCTCATTGTATTAGGGTAGAAATTGCCATGAGTTAGCCTGGGCGCGCATGAAAAAGAAAAAAAGAGGTCGAAGCTTAATTGATTTTTAATCAATTTGAATTGATTAAATGTTTAAGGGTTGCTTGAAAGTATATTATAGTTAATGGATTTTATGGATAATAGTGGATCGTAGGAGGAAAGTGATTAAGGACAAGGGTGGAGGTGAAGTTTTTGGGTATGAGGCAAGCTAACACTCAGATTTAGAGAAAATGTGTACATGTGAGGTGAGAGAAGGGCATATGTATATATATATATATATATATATATATATATATATATATATATATATATATATATATATATATTCATTTTTATCAATGTATATGTTTTCATATTTATGTTAGTAAATGTTCAAAATGAAAAAGAAAAATGAAATGTGGTTTTAATGACTTTAAATTATGTTGAGAAAATATGAAATGATTATGGTTTCATATTCTTTATAAAGCATGATTTATGGTTTCATGTTAAATGAAATGTTTATGAACATATATTATATATATATATATATATATGTGTAGTTTATATAAATGTTTGAATCCAAGGTTACCCTATGTTAAAAGATAAAGTTTAAAGGAAAGTCAATTTCCTCTTCTCAAAGTACTTTTACGCGTGCATGGTACATGGGAAAGGGATATGATTTTTTTTTTTAGAGGGAAGGGAAGAGTGATGCATATTGCCATGCACGTGAAAAGTACGAAAAGGTTACCAACGCACAATGTGATTTATTCCATAGTGCAATGGTATTTAAAAGAAAGACACGATTTATCGAGGTTCCTTTTAAAGCACGGTGATCGTGGCAAACAAGCTTCCTCGGAGGTTCTTTCATGGACCAATAGTGGTTAACGGTAGGCGGGTTCCATTGGATATGCATGACTAAAAAGGAAAAGAAAAAGAAATTAAAATTGTTAATGAAATGAAATGTTTATACAAATTGTTTTTGCCATTGTATTTTTGAAACTATATCCTGGAAACATTACTTTCCTACTCCTCACCGTGAGCTCCCACTTCACTCCCTTTCCAAATGTTTTATAAACAGCCAGGGGCGTAGTCCCATGCGCTGAGCGTATCCTCCTACTAATGACACCCTTCGCCTCATGTACGACACTTTTGAAAATGTATGTAATCTTTATTTTTGAATAACCACTGTGCACCTTTATTTGTAATATATATGTTTTTAGTAAATTATTATTTATATCTATATAAATAAAAATGATTTTATAGTTTGATTTGAAATTGGTTGTGGTGGACTTGATGTCCCATTGTTGGATGTGGAGTAAATTAAATTGTTTTATTACAAGTATTGTAAATTGGGAAATGTCCGAAAAATAGAGAAAACTCTACTCGATTTTTTGTAAAATGTTTAATCGTATAAAAAGGGTTTAATGTTTAAAAGAAAAAAAAAAAATTCCCACCATGTTTCATAAGGTTTTAATGAAAAGCATAACAAGATAAAATGCAGCTCCCCTCCACGGTGATTTGGCTTCTTAAAAAGGGCTTAAAAAAAAAGAAACAGTTTTCTCACATCCGTAGGAGCGGAGGGTCCCTGGGTTAGGAAGAGGAAACCGGCCGGGTCCTCATTCATACCCATTTACCCGTCCTGCCAATTCAGGTCAGAGTCATTTTGTATGATGATCTTTACAGGATACGAGACACGAGGTCAATACCAACTAGATTGCCTTACATTCACCCCTCATTCATTTCAGAGGCGGTGTTTCTCCCAACTCAGATAGCCCCGGCTCTATCCTCTCCTCGGTTAGGGCTTTAAGTTGCAAGCCAACACTGGCTCCTATATGTCAGGAAGCGTCATCCACACTAAGGATCCACTAGTCGGCCGCTACTTCCAGTCCGTCTTTATCGGGGATCTCCCGCTAAACAAGCCGCCAATATTTCCTGGTCCCTTTATTACCAAGGTGGTTTTGTACTAGATACCCAACTCGCTAGCTCAATAGCCCATCTGTCATCCCTTCTCTACCAGCTCAAGCCATGCTGCCTTAGGAAGATTGGTGAGCACCTACCTATAGTGCTTAAGCTTAGAGTGCGGAGTTTTTTATCGCCATATGGAGAGTGTTGACCAATTTTTTGACACTGGCTACCAAAGACTAAACTGTCCCTACCAACGATGCTAAAAACTCGTATGACCAATTTTTCACGCTACCAAAAGATCAACAAAAGCTCCCATTAACGATGTTGTAACCAAAAAGACCAAATGATGCATATGGAAAATAAGTGGCCAAGGAAGTGAATGTGGTAACATTTAAACTCATTTGAAAAAATTAAATATACTCAAAAAAAATTAAATGAAAAGTATTACTAACACTAACCCCTTTTCACAAGCACGTGGTCTACAGTAATAAAAGTGGATTCTAGATCCGGATATCGTACCCACGAGGATTTGAGGTTCTCTTTAATTGGAATTTGAGCACTCTGAGTACAAGGGCTCTTCACTATCTAGGTGATCGAGTATGATGAGAATTTAAAAACCGAATTTAACTAAAGTAAAAACTGATTTTAAAACTACTCACTCCATCCTAAAATCTACCAAAGAAACAACTACAAAATCTCAAATGTATGGAAGAGAGGTAATTAGGATGGAAAGTAATCATTTAACAATCAATTTGCATTTTTGAAAGTTCACATTTGTGAGTTGAATGCTAGATTTGTCCAAAAGCAATGTGTAGTATAGCTCTTGGAATACCATGACACTATACATTTCACTATTTAGATAACCATGTTTCTACTAGTTAATGTGGGTGTAAATAGCTACTTTTAGGACTCGAATTTCTTTAAGATTTAAGTGTTTTTCCCTTCCAAGATTTCAAAACCATTTCTTAAGACCGAAGACAACTTCCCCATAGGCAGGGTAATCTAAGCCTTTCAATGCACTGGGTACCCTCCATCCGCAATTCATTAAAATCCTTCTCTCCTTGATTAGAATTCTAGAGTTAACACGGATCCGATTTTTCTCTCGCTAAATTTAGATGAGACTCTCTAAACATTAAACTAATAAATCGCAGTTGTCCTTATTCCTCTAAACATACTTATGTCAAGCCACCGTATGGAACTCGGAAGTTAGGAGGTTGAACATCACTAAGATTATGAAAGATGTCAGAGTGCATTAGTTCTAAGATATCAACCCGCATACTCCTAAGTGATCAAGCCCTACCTGTAGTCCATCTCTATGTCACCGCAGGGATCCTAGAAATCGTATAAAGATATAGCTTTATTCGTATACGAATAATAAATACAAATAGCTCATTACAAGAATAGTATCGATTATATAAATTAAGTTTTCTAAACCTTACAAATATAAAACCTAAAATCTACAAATCAATGTTCAAAAATTAATCCACACCCCTAGAAGGTGTTTAATGTTCCACACGCTTTTCCAATCATCACCAATCAAGTAATGCCAAGAAATGAATAAAGAAACAAAAGGATAAGAAGTGAGAGAACAAATCGTGATTTGAGCTTCAATCTTTATCTAACAAGAATGAAATTCGAATCTCCGATGGCAGCACCTAAAATCTCTTCAATACAAATAAAAATCTACTTATAACTAGCTCTAAGATTGGATTAAAAATCAAAACTAAGCTTGAAGCTAAAGAAGCGCCTAAAATGAAAAACTCCAACTCAAATGCCTTCCAAGCCAAAAGTGAAAAGAAAAGCGGCGCTAAAAAATAAGCCTTGGCTTAAAAAAAACTTAAAAAATGGAAGGTTTTGTGAGAGAGAAATCCCAAGGAGAGGTGCTCTCCCCACCTCCTTCTTGCCCTAAAAATCTAAAAAAAAATGAGTATCTAAGTAGTCCTTAAGGTGAAACCGGCTGAAAGAGTCCAAAACAGCAATTTTTGGGCCTTTCTGGTTTGCCCCATCGTCAATTTCGCGACATTGGACTGCAATGTCGCAACATTGCATTCTGCTTAGAGGCTGGTTTTATTCTCCAACTTGTCGAGGCCATAACTTCTTCTTTTCAACTCGGATTTGGGCGTATGAGGTGTCGTTAGAAAGCTCTTTGAATGTAGCATGCAAACATGAGTGGATGAACCATTTGATGTCGGCAGAGGATACAAAAAAATTCATCTTCCCAATGACGCGTTGTGGTATTATCTGGGCTTAACTTTTTGGAAATAGTCAGATATTTTCTTACTAAATCACTTGCTTCCTAATGTGTAGCATGTGAAATGGACTCAAATCATAGATGATTTTATAAATTGAACAAACACCCCCTAAACTTAAAGTTTTGCTTGTCCCTGCCAAAGTTAGCTGAAAGAAGTTGCTTGTCCCCAAGCAATGGAAGAGAAGAGTTCATTTTACCCTTTTTATTTAACCCAAACTGAATAATCAAGCTTGTCAAGAGGTATGTGATATGTGCCTTAAGAATTACCCTTACCAAGAATATAGAGAATATGATCAAGATAATTTATTTATTTATTTAAATAATGAATTAATCTCATAATAGACAAATTTAGATCATGGTTTTCACTAGTGTGCGTGTGTGGTCTTCCCCTATCCGAACAATTGCAAGCTATATGAGTTTATGAGAATTGAGATAAGTACGCAGATCTCCTAAGATAATTTATTTAGGTTTCATAGGCTTGTTGTTCTTATCACTCTCCAATTCAATGTAAAGTAATACACACAACTCAAGATCAAGTTAGGTTCTTATAGGCTTGTAATGTAAGGCTTGGGTAAGGGGTAGTTGAGTAGTCATTTTAAGCTAAAACTTACCCAATCATACACATTTTCTTGCATTCGCAGCTCCTACTCCATCTCGATTCTTACCATCAACATGCTGGATACCTCCCTAAGCACCCTAAAATTTATTTAGGTTTATCATTCCACACTCCTCATATCACCTTTCTGCATAAATTCTGTATTCTTTTAGCAAACACCAAGAAGCCTTTTTCTTCAAGACAAGTTTATTAGAGAGGTGCAATGTCAACACCCCCTTAAGCTTTCTGCCAACCCTTAGCGAGCTTTAATCGCAGTCCCTGCACCATTTCCGCCTTAAGGTACTAGGTGTCGAGACACCCTTAGATTTACTTACCTAGTGAAGGAAGGCTACGAGGATAGACTCACTCCCTCCTGACTTTTATTCTATTTTTACTTCTTTTACACTTGATATTTTTTCTAGTATTTTTCATTTCTTTTTCTCCTTCCTTTTTACCAACCTCTTTTGATTTTCTTTCAGCTTAACCTATTTCAACTAATTTGAGTTATTTTTTCAAATAACTCCCCAAACTTGCTCCTCACCATACTTTCAATTATGTTTAAATCCCTCATGTTATGGGTGAGTTCGGGTTCTTATCGGGGATAGTGATGTATAGGAAGGTTATTGGCTTCAAACTTGGTTCTTATAAACAGAATTTTGGCTCTTTAAGGCTCAACATTCTGGTACTAGAGGAATATGCATATGCATATTAATAAGGTTAGCCTGAAAGACACAATCTTTCCAAGGATGGCCTATATCATTTATCAATTGTTGTGTTGCCTAGGATTTCGCCTCAAGCGATAATAGAACAAGTTCTAGAACATATGGAGATCAAAGATAGATGGATTCTCATAAACCTTCTCTAACCCAAGGAAAAACTTCTTTTCAAGGGTACTTAGTGACCAAGTGCATGGATTTTGAGAAACCAATGACTGAATAGCCTATTAGAGAGATAACACATTAAGCATTAAGTCCTATTATCTTGAATATTGTATATATCTCAAGGGTTCAATTATGATCTTCATTGACATCACAACTGCTCCAAACAAAACTTAATTAACTCAATAAACCAAAAACTAAGATGTTAGGTGGAAAGCATCAAACAAAGTCATCATCCATAAAAGCATAGGAAAATTTCATCCTCAAAGTTATCATGTGCAACATGTGGGGTGTGACATGATAAACCAACCAAAATAAACACCCCCAAACTTTGGGATGAACATTGTCCTAAAGGTCTAGCAATGAGCAAAAGGAAGTAATAAAGTAAAAGGATAATAGAGAGAGTTAGGAAAAGTGAACTCCCCTTTGTAGTCTCGGCCACTTTGAATAAGAACCTTGAGGATTTTTAGACCTTGAAATTGGTGTACTACCCCTTGATACACTCTTTTGCTTCTTTGGAGCCATGAAAGTGGCTTTGGCATTTTCTCAAACACTTGGTGTGCACCAACTTCTTTCACATTAAATGAGTGAGTTTTGATTCTTCAAAACCTGTAAGCTCAATACACATGCAAATCACTCCACAATCAATGATCCATAAAGAACCCAAAACAACAACAAAGTTAATAAAATTTTCCATTGTAACTCCCCTTTGATGCTGGAATGATGGATGGAAAATTGGGGATCAACAAAGGTGTTTGGGGGTTTTTCATAGTTTTGAAGCTCGAGATGATGGAGATGGATCAGAGGATGTAATCGAGGATTTGAGGATGAGAGATTAATTTGAAAGTGGTGCAAAGGTTGGAGGGAATGAGTATGGCCTAATAGAGTGCAAAGTAGGAAGAAGAAAAATGAGTTTTAAAGAGTTTCGGAGCCACTGTTTTCGTGACAGTGGTGCTGGTCACGTCAAGCAATTCTGCTCAACATCCCCTATTCTTTCTCCAACTTGTTATACTCATATCTCCTTCATTTTAGCTTAGAATTGGACGTGTAAGGACTCGTTAGAAAGATCTTTCAATGAAGAATGTGCTCATGGGCTGAAGTGAACCATTTGGAGCCTCAATTAATAAATAAAAATCAGAATGTCCAATGCTGTCCAGTGCGATGATTTCTTGACTCCTTAGGTTCTCCTTGCTTTGTCTCTTGCCCATCATGCTCCAAGGCGAGGCCTCTTGTCATTAATTCTCCTCAAGCATGATCATGAACCTTTCAACTTTATATTTCAATTCAATTTGGTTCATTTCATCTCAAAAACTTCAAATTTGATCAAGATTTCAACTCCATCATTTTGACACTGAAAGCACTATAAGTACATCAACCACTTTCCAACTCCTTGCCTTTGCTCTGTAAACTAGTCATGACAACATGTTGAACTCTCAAACCTACTTTATTATGAAAACACTAACAAAGAAAGTTAAACACCACTACACTAACCTATAAGTAAAAAAAAAAATCAACAAATAAAATAATTACAAATAGAAAAATGAAAAGAGAGGAGATAGAACTTTATTACTTTAGTCAGTTGCCTCCCAAGAAGCTGCTCCATTTTTAGAATCTAGCTAGACTCATTGGAAAAGTACTAGTGCTTCCATTTGGCTAATCATCCAGCTTGGACAACACTTCCTCTTCATAACCATTCAACTCAAGGATGATTTCTTCCAAAATTTGAAATTCGGCGAAGACACCTCATATCCTTTAACGTACAGTGGCTTGTACCCATTAATTTCTTCAAAACAACCCCCTTTATGTGACTCGATGCAAATGTGTCTTTGATTAAAGGGGACTTTTCAAACATGTGCCCTTTGATGGAAGCAAGCTTTCACAAATTTCTGCACATTTTTCTTCTTGTTCACAAAGGTAATGGGCTGGTCGAAATTGAACTTTGCTTTCTCCTCACCCACAGCAAGGTGTGACTCTTTGTTGATGTCAATCCCGCTTTGGCTTGAGCAAGAAGTGGGTCTCTTAATATATAAGAATTTTATCCCTTCAATGCCCCAAGTCACTAAATCCATGGGGAATGTAAATGCGCAATCTTCAATTAAGACGTTTCTAATAGCCATTACTTGACTTTCTTCTTCAACTTTCGCTTCATCTAATTTCTGCCTCTTCATCGTCTGTTGCTTTAGGAGTGCATGGTTCCTCAATTTCAACTCATTTTTAATTTCTTTCCTACGTATTTCAGGATAGGAAGTTTCCGCACATTGCTCAAAGGAGTATCCATGCATTCATTGGGATTTGTCAAGTATTACTAGGAGAGATCCTGAAATTTTTTCCTTGAATGCTAAACTAAGTGACCCTCTCGGAAGCCTCAGTATTTTTTCAATCTAGGGCACTATAGTGTTGTCCTCGAAAGGCAATTAAATTTGAAATTTGGCTCATGAAGATTAATCATCTTCGTTCTCATCCATGGTAAAATCTACTCCCAACAGAGACAACTCTTCTTCATCCCGAAATGTTTTGAACTCCCTTTGATAAGGTACAGTGTTAGGAGGGATAATTGGCATACAGCTCGAAGTTCATAGACAAGATAGTCTTGATGTGACTAAAGCCACATTCAAAGAAATACTCCTGCTGTCTGTTTGTCATTACTTTCGGTTCCAAAATGATAAACAAGTAAGTCAAGCTTGGTTTATGGAGGCACGTTTTCCATTCCTCTCTTGAATATTCCTTCATGAGTACTCACAAATAAGAAGAAAAATAAAAGAAAATAAAGTACAAAATACAAAAAAAGTAAGACACAAATTACAACCAAAAATAAAAATAAAAATTGCCTAAATTATCAAGTCACCGATTCTTCAAAATGTCAACTTCCAATGAGAGAAAGTGAATCGCACCAATCCTGGCAACGACGCAAAAAACTTGTTGACCAATTTTCCAACATGGCTACCAAAGACTAAACTAAGTCCCCGACAACGGCGTCAAAAACTTGTAAAGACTAATTTTTCCGACATGGCTATCAAAGACTAACTAAAGTCCCTGACAAGGGTGCCAAAAACTTGTAAAGACCAAACGATGTATATATGAAAATATGGCCAAGGAAGTAAATGTGGTAAATACTCAAAAACTGATTTGAAAAAGTAAATATACTCAAAAAAAAAAAAAAAAAACTTAAATGAAAAGAATTACCAGCACTCAACCCCTTTTCGCATGTGCATGGGTCATATATGCATAAAGTGGGACTCTGGTGAGTCCGAATATCGCACTCCACGAGGATTTGAGGTCTTCTAATTGAATTCTGGAGCACTCCAAGTACAAGGGCTCTTCACTCATTCGCCCAGTAGGTGGACGTGAGCATGATGAATTAAAATCAATTTAACTAAAGTAAAAATTGATTTAAAACTACTCAACTAATCCTAAAATCTACTAAAGAAACAACTACTAAAATCTAAAATTTATGAAGAGAGGCACTAAGGATGGGAGTAATCATTTAACAATCAATTTGCATTTCCTTGAAAGTGCAACATTTGTGAGTTGAATCTTGGATTTTTCTAAAAGAAAATATATGAGCAGCTTCGGGAATACCTCCCGGCACTACATTTGACTATTTAGATAACCATGTTCCTACTAGGTCAATGAATCTAAATAACTACTTTTTAGGATTTACCCTTAAGATATGGTTGTTTTTCCCTCCAGTACTTCACAACCATTTCTTAGGACTAAAGACAACTCTCAATTCCCATAGACAAATGGTAACCCAAGCCTTCCTCCACAATCGTACCTCGCCCGCAATCCATTATAATTCTCTCCTGATTAGGAATCTATGCTAACATGGGATCTAGATTTTTCTGCTGAATTGAGATGAGACCTCTAAACATTAAACTGATAACGCAGGGTCTTGTTCTCACAGCCATACTTCGTGCCAGCCACTTCCAGCAATCTGAATGAGTGCAGCAACATCACAGCGATCACAGAAAGTGATGTTTGAAGTGCACATATAAGATACCAACCTTACATATGCCCTGTATGATCCAAGCTCTAACCAAATATATCCATCCAAGTTTGTCCCAGAGATCCCAGAAACTCACGGAGCAAAGATATACTGTTTCTGGGTGATACCACCATTAATAAAATAATAAAGGTCACGCAAAGAAATAAATAACAATGATTATATAAATTAAGTTTTCAAAACCATAACATAAACTCCGAAAAATCAAGCAAATCAATGTTAAAAATTAACCCCCACCCCTAGAGGGTGTTTAATGTTCCACATCGTATTCAATCATCACCAATGAAGTAACAAGCAAGAAAATGAAGAAAGAAATCAAAAGATAAGAAGTGAGAGAACAAATCTTGATTTGAGCTTTAATCTTTGTCTGAACAGTAATGAAATCTGAATATCTGATGTATAGCACCGAAATCTCTTCAATACAAATAAAATTATGCTCTAAAGCTACTCTAAGATCTATTAAAAATCAAAACAAAGCTAAAACTAAAGAAGCACTGAAAACTGAAAAACTCTAGTGCTCCAATCAAGCGCTCTAGCTCCGCCTACTCTTAAGCTAAAAAAAAAAAAAAAAAGGAAAGTTGCACTAAAAATATGCTCTAAAAAATAAGCCCTAGCTTTAAAAAAATGAAAAAATGGGAAGGTTTTAGAGAGAGAAACCCCATGAGAGGTGTTCTCCCACCTCCTTTCTTGCCTTAGAAATCTAAAAAATGAGTAATTATAGTCCTAGGGTGAAATAGGCTTTTGAAAAACAAATTCCCAAAATAAAGAATTTTCAAAGCCTTTTTGGTTTGCCCAAGTGTTAATATCATGACATTGGACTTGCAATGTCACAACAATGACTGCAATGTTGCGACATTGCTTTGCTCACCGGTCTTATTCTCCTACTCTTGTTCCGGGCCATAACTTTGGTTTCAACTCGATTCATGCGCGAGGTGTCGCTTGGAAATATCGTTGAATGGAATGTAACCATGAGTGGAATTGAACCATTTGATTCTCCAAATGATACGTAAAAATTACATTATTCCAAATGATGCGCTGCAGGAGACAGATCCGGTTAACTCTTTTTTTGAAACATTTTGCATATTTACTAAATCACTTGTTTTCCATCAAGAATCCTACAAAACCAAGCTTTAGAGGAAATTTCTTCGCTTTATGAGTTTGGATATAAAATACCTAAAAATAGCATGTGAAATGGACTCAAACATGATGAGCTCACACTTGTAAGAGAGCTAGCGCCCGCTGCTCGAGACGGGTATTTCGAAGCTTCCACCTCGGGATGAGATTTCTTACGAAGAACACCGGGTTCCCCGCTTCGCTTTCATCTTGAACAAAGCCACTCACCGAGACATCGAAACCCGGCTAGGTAAAGATAGAGCGTATCACCGTCGGCTACTTAATTGCGGTCCCAAGTGAGATATCGGCTTGATTTCATGAAAGCCATCGCACCTTTATTCCAATACGGCCAGTCTCTCAGAAGTGTAAAACGACTTTAACTTGTCTATAAATGAGAGATGAATTTCCTAGAGCCGCTAGCCTACGCTAGGCTGTTGCACTCTCTATTTTGGAGGTAATCAAGTATCTCATAATAACTCTAAGCTGAACGGATAATCTTCAACCCCCATCTTCGTCACCGTAAAACCCAAAAACTTGCTTGAACCGACTTTGACCACACATTTTAGGGGGTTGAGTTTCACAATCGCACGCACGCCAGCAGCTCGCTTCTGCGTGTTTCATGTGATCGCATGCCTTGGATCGTGATGCTATTCGCCGATATAGATTTCACGGTCTACCTATCGCCGAAATATTTTGTCATCGTGGCCTCCTCGATAGCCCGCCTCCAAAGATTCTTCAAGCCAAAAGGCATTACATTAAAGCGATAGCCTGCGGGTGTAATGAAGGCCATTTTCTCTCGCATCGTAGCGGTGCATAGGAATCTGGTGGAATGTGAGAAAGCATCCAGTAAACGACAAAGATCCCATGCCCGACTGATGCATCAACAATATGATATATTCGTGGCAGGGCGCCATTCGCATGTCACAGGTTCGGTGTAGTCCGCCTGATACTTTCCACTCTCATCAGCCCTTCTTTGGGACCACTACCACATTGGCAAGTCATTCAAGATACTTTACCTCTCTGATGAAACCTGCTTTCAGAAGATTGTCCACCTCCTGTCAATAACTGATACGATCGAAAGTGGAAACACTCACTTTCTATAGAAAAAATAGAATTAAATTCCTTAAAACTCTATAAGATGATACAACATCCGCATTAATAGTATAATAAATCAACTAAAAAAAGCTACACATTTGATAATTTTATGACTAGAAGTAAGGACTCAAAGTTCTACAACATATTAATCTATCAGGCACATGATTTGACTTGATGTCTCTGCCTTCAAATCATTCGCGTACAAGAAAGCGTTGCAACAAGATCAAAGCTAATATGTCGTATTGAAACGACACAAACCACACATCGTACAAAACGACGATAAAAATACGAAAAACACCACACCGTATAAAACGACGATAAAAATATGAAAAACAAATTAAAAATCTAGATTTTTATGGAAGTGCCTTTTTATTGAAAAAGAAAATGATAGAAAGAGATATAGTGGAGTGATTTCATGTCAAGAATGATAGCAAAATCATCCCTCCAATTGTTTAAGAAAAAGGGGCTAGAAATAACAAGATGAAAGGTAAGGACCCCTAGCATTTATTAATATTAATATTAATATTATTTTAATTTCTTTAAGTTCAACCTACTTGAATTAACATTTCCAGCTTGCACCTCCATTCCAATAGCAAACTCCGTAAAAAGAAATTGAGATTTTTTAGTTGAATAAGGAAATGGACTAGTTTAACACTCTCAAGTTTCTATTTAAAAAAAATGCAAAAATTATAATAATTTTATTATAAAAAAATATAGCGATATTTATAACACTCGGTACCATTGTTTAATGATTGAAGTTGGCCTTGACTCACACACACTAAAGAAAAAGTTAAATGGTTAACTTATAACTTCAAATTAACATATTTAAAGGACTTAATAGTGAATGTCATGCAAACAATAAATGATGCTTCGCAGGTAATTAAAGTAAATATGATAAAGATGTAAAATATTTTAAAAAGTTAATTGTTTTTTTTTATTATTATTTAAAGTTGTTTTAAACCTTCTTTTTTTCAAATGTTATTTTTGTATTTATTCACTTTCTAATATAACTCAAAGTATTTGTTTCTATGGACATCATTTTCTTATGTCTTACGCAACCTTTTAACCACAAAAGTCAGACCCCACAACATGTTATGTTAGTGAACAAATTTAATTTTATTTAAAAATACATAAATTAAGTTTTTATTTATTTGAACTCCAATGACAAATTAAATGATTGTAATACTCATTTAGTTTCATCTACTTAGCCGTATTAATAAAATAAAGTTTATGAAATTTAAAAAAATAAAACAAACATAAAGTTACCACAAAATAATAAAGAAAGCTTCGTAACATCTTCTTGATCGACTTATTGATCCTAGTGATAGAAAAGAATTTATTATGATATAATTTTGAAGTCTCGTAAATATGCAAATAAACTATAAGGTGAAAGATATTATTTAAAATCAAACAATTCAGATTAATATATTGAAAGAATAATTATGTTGTCTCAATCAAAACATAGTGTACTGTGTTTACTTAAAAACTTTGCCTCTTAATAATTCTACATCAAAGTTATCAATTTTTCCCCTTCATGATTTCCCTCCTGTAAGTTTACACCCACTATTAATCATGAAAAATAATAAATTCACTAGTTTTATATTACTTTAACTTAAATAGTTATGAAAAGATTTTAACAAACTTAGCAAGTTAATTATTACGGTTAATTAATTTAATCTGTACCTGTCATATGGGATACATATTAACTCAAACTCTAGAAATGAAAAAGAAAAAGAAAAAAAAGACCAAATAACAACGTTGACCAGATTCATAAGTTGTTTTATTATCAGAAAATTAAAAAATGTGGGTCGAATAATTAAAAATCAAATTGATGACAAAGATAAATATTTGAAGACAATTAATGATGATGATAGGTGCCTAATATATGTATTTAGTCATCAAGGTTTTGTGCAAAAATCTCAATTGGTGGGACCGAATGATAAATGACTTTGGGCTGATTTAAAGGGGTATTTTTCATTTTCATTATGATAGCTTAGAGTCTTAGACTGTAGAATGGGAACAAGCATGAGAATTTTAAAATTCCTTCAAGAAAATGTGGAGAAGAGGGAAGTTGATAAATAAATAATTATGGTTTTTCTGTTAGGAATTTATATGAAATATTTATAAATCAAGATAAATTTGCACTTCTATCAGTATCGATTCTAAGAAGGTCTTTAGTTTAAAAGTAAGTTTAACAAAAAGTAGGTGTTTAAATAAAATTTGTGAAATATTTTTATTTTTTTCAAATAGTATTTGGAAAAAACATTTGATAAGTGGTTCTCCCCCAAAAACACTCCATAACAAAATCTACAATTTGATAATCATTACCATAATAAGTTTATCTTTCAACCCAATTGAGGCCAGATATGTTCTTGAGATTTGACTTGTTTGATTATTTTTGTATGTTCTTTAGTCCAAGGAAGAGAGTTTTTCTTAAGTCTTTGGAACAAAGGTTTGATAAAAGTCCTAAGGTTTTGATAAAATTCTGACACATAATTAAGGCTTCCTAAAAATTTTTGAAATTGATTTATCCTTAATTTCATATGGAAACTTCAGGCAAAGTCAATGGCTCTTTGTATTGGTTTTATTTTTTCCTGATAGATTTAAATCATAAAAATCTTATTTGAGTTTGGAAAAATTTTTCATTTTTCTGCTTAAATTAATCCATTTTCTTGATAATTTTTTGAAAATTTTTAAGTGTTGAAATAAAATTTTTCAATTGAATTTGAAAATAATAAGGACATCATCAATGTATACTATGGAAAACCTAGTATGATCATTAAAAATGTTATTCATTATATTTTGAAATTCTAAAGGTGAATTTTTAAGTCCAAATGACATTACATCCCATTCATGGTATCCAAATGGAACTCTGAATGAAGTTTTGTACTTATCTTCTCCTTTAATTTGGATTTTCTAGAATCAAGATTTCATATCAAATTTTGAAAAAAATTGTTGCATTGTATAATCTATTTATCAAATCTCTTTTATTAGGTATAGGATACCTAATCCATTGAAGTACTTTGTTTAATGGTTTGTAATTGATAACCAGTCTTGGAGTACCTCTTTCTAATTCAACATTTTTCTGAACATAGAAAGCTGCCAACTCCATAGAGAATGACTTGGTCTCATCAATTTTTTGTCTAATAAGTCTTGAATTTATTTTTTTGTAATATTCAAATAGAAAAACCCGTGAAAAATGCAATTTTTCTGAAAAATGGCAAAACGGTAATTTGTCTTTGTAGTACAGGTTGAAAACGTGAAATTTTCTAGATCCTAATGAGAAAATGCATCTCACCGTTGAATCATCCTAAAATCTAGCTATCTAGTCAAATTTCGTTGGATTCCGAGACGGTCGGAATTTCACATATTTCGAGGCACTAAAGTCTGATGACACATGGAGTTATGCCACATGGCATGACCATGTGGATGCCACGTGGCAAGCTTAGAAGATGGCACATGGCATGAGAGCCATGTGGTTTGACATTTGCCACCTAGTGCATATGTCCATGTGACACATGACACATGGAACATGTGAGAGGAATAGGAAAGTGAGAGGAAGTTTCTCCTCACTTGGATCAAAACCATGAATAGAAAAGAATTCTGGTGGAGTCAGTATAAGAAATATAGTTAAAAAAGCGAAAAGAAAAACAAAAGAAAGGAGAAAAAAACAAATAAGGGAAAATAGACGGGCGCAATAGAGAAATGAGAAAGAAAAGGAAAAAGAGCTATGATTCTTGGTGTTTCAATTGTCAGAAGTTGTTAGTCTAAGAATTAAAGTTAGTTTACTTGATAAAAGTTACGAGTAGGTCCAAAAAAAAAAAAAAAAAGTAAGGTTTTCTCCTACACTGGTTTCATCTAAGGGTCGTAAATGGCCGTGCAGTTCAACCCTAACCATGGGATTGAGTTTCTGATGTCAATCAAGTTGACAATTTCAAATGAAGCTCTCGAGGACTATCATGGCTAAATTTATAGTCATAATGACAAACCTTGAAATTTGTTAAAAAAATAATAATAATAAATAATAAACAAAAGCTAAAATTTCCGATTGAGTCCGCATTATTTGGCCAATGTATGACCGGATTTATGGTCGGGAATGGCTAGTTTGTGTGGACTATTTTTGTGTGTTAATGCTGGAAATTTTATAACATGCTAAATGTGTTGTAAATATGTTAATATATTAGTGTGATATATATTTGCATGAATGGATGTAAATTATATGCTTTTGATATAATTATCCATGGTACTTGGCATAAAGTACGGATTATAATTTGTTCCATGTAATGTTCATTATACATGTAAATATGAGATAACATGCGCGCACATTTTGTACTTGCATATGCACGGGAAACATTGCATTTCATGGGTGTGAGTGCATGGTTGGTAAATCGACCTGCATTTAGTGTTTGATTGGGTGGGCTCAGTAAATGGGACGTCCAACAGAGTCGCACGGTTGCATGAAACGAAAAATATGTGTCTAGTATCGCTGTGCGTTGCGGATAGATCCTCTCAAGTGAAAACCTTACTAATTATGGTCGACATAGTTCCCAACAAAGGAAAGACCGTAAAATGTCCTGGTTTATGGAGCCTCGATAAGTGAGACACCAAAAATATACTACCCACAAAAAGGGGCATGGATTTTGAATATAAAATGATCATTGTGATGTATCATCCAAAAATCTTTTGGTTTATAAACAAATGAAATTGGTTTTGAAAATGATCATTGAATGTCATCTGCATCGACGCTTTTCACACTTGGTATAAGCATGTGTGGGAGTGAGTCGACAGAGGACTCGTGGGACACAAGTATGTGAAGAGTCTCATCCTACTCATGAAGCATGTAGGATTCCATGTGGTGAATTCCGCACATTCTTCATCGAATGGATGTGCGGCATTATCAGGGTGAAATTGAATTAATGCGGCACTTAGGTGGGGGAGTAGCCCTTGTAGGAGTTATCCTTATTATGCATTCCTCACCCCGTCGTGGGACCCTCTTTTAGGTGCAGGTTATGTACAGGCGGCTGACCCTCATCCAGGACCGCAGGTGTGAAGAAAGTCGAACTGTGGCTTTGAGAAACCTTTTTGTAAAAAAACTAGATTTTACATGTAATATTTTGTATTGTATATTTTTCTAAAATATATATATGCATGAATGGATCCCGGTGAATGGGACGCGATATGGTGGTATTGAGATATGCAATGTTCTTTAGGTATTCATCGCTGCTGGACGGGTCGTCAACGGACCCTCGGGCTCTCAAGCATCACAAATTGCACGAGCTTAGGTATAAGGAGTACCTAGTGGCTCGTGGATACGGGTTTAGAAATGCGACATAGTATACGTAGCTTAGGTTATGAATGCCTAGGGCTCGATGTCTGATATCAGCGTCATAGCTTGGTATCAAAGTATCCATTGTGCATTCTTGTGAATCATTGTGTGATGATTGTGTTACATAATGTGTGTTACATATTGTGTGGATTATATGCATGATAGGTTGCATATAGAAATAAAGATGAACATTAGGGTTAGAGAACATAACCTTTGGGGTTCGGAAAATGAATGAACATATTAGTTCAGGATGTGAGGTCTATTAGTAGTTGACACATGCACTACTAGTTGACAAGGAAAGAGATCTCAGGGTTTATGGAGATCACCTCCGATGCCACTAGGATAAAGCTAGCCGCTTTCCAGCTAGAGGGCAAATCCTAAGTATAGTGGGATTGGGTCAAATCCTCAAGGAACTTGGAGGCAATGACATAGAAAGAGTTCTATGAACTCTTCATGGACAAATATTTCCCGGCGTCTGCTCGGCATGCAAAATCTCGGGAGTTCCTAGAACTGAAATAAGGAACAATGACAATACTGCAATACGTGGCTAAATTCACTGAGTTAGCACGTTTCGCGGACAATTACGTGGCCACAGATATGGCCAAAGTGAGAAAGTTTGAGGATAGTCTAAAATTGTCCATCCAGGGCAAGATTGTGGGACTTCTCCTACAAGACAACTATGGTCAGGACAACTATGGCCATTGAGAGGGAGGCAGACGACGCATGGAACATCCGGGAGGCGAGTATTAAAGTTAAGTGAAAGGTTTGGGCTTAGAGGTTGAAACCTTGGAAAAGCCGATGTATGGGAATTCTCCCTTAGGAAATAGAGTGAGTGTTGATATGACATGTCGATTGTGAGTTAGAGATTTCCAGGATCCTACTCACTGTGGACCTAAGGGTCATGGACATGTCAGAGTTTGATGTCATCCCTGATAATTCGCTGATAAGACATCGAGTCGCTACTGGACAGAATCATAAGAGAGTTACTGCATACACATAGGAAGGTGTTTGTGTTGTGTTTTAGGGAGATAAACACGATGCTTTACCCCAAACCATGTACGACTCCAGGTGGCACGAAGATGTACCGAGATGTTTGTCGTCGATATTACTGGAGTGGGATGAAGAAACATGTGGCAAACTTTGTTCGACGATGTCTCACGTGTCAACAAGTAAAGGCTGAGCATCATAGGCCATTAGGTTACCTAGCCTTTGACGTAAACAGCTGAAGTATCGCAATGCCAAATGCTCTTGACTCACGGTTACATACATCGTGAGAAGCATGATGCGGTGGGTGATAATGACCGCACAATTAAGTTTGCACATTTTTCGTCAGGCAAATGACCTTCACACCGAGGAATTCTCGCAAAGTTAAGTACATACGAGAGATAGTCCGGCTACATGGAGTGCCAGTCTCTATCATATCAGACAGGGATCCCAAGTTTACAACTCACTTTTGGAAAAGTTTCTAGAGAGCCATGGGAACACAATTGATGATGAACACTGCTTTTCATCCTTAGACAAATGGCTAGTCGGAGACGACCATACAGGTTTTGGAGGACATGTTGCAGGCATGCGTCCTAGATCTTAAGGGTGGCTGGGAAGAGCATTTGCCCTTGGTAGAGTTCGCCTATAACAACAGTTATCAGGCAAGCATACAGATGGCACCCTATGAGGCTTTATATGGGAGGCCATGTCGATCTCTTATTTAAGTGGATCTGAGGTGGGGAGTAGAGATCCACTATGGGTCCTATTTGATTAGAGACACCCTCTCGGTAGCGGTGGATTTGATATAGAAACATCTTCTCATGGCTCAAAGCTGGTAGAAGAGTTACGCCAACAGACGGCGATGACCTCTAGAGTTTGAGGTGGGTGATCATGTCTTCTTGAAGGTGATCCTTAAGACATGAGTGATCAGGTTCGGAAAAAGAGGGAAACTATCGGTGAGGTATATCGAGCCTTTTAAGATACTCGAGAGGGTGGGTATGGTTGCATATCAGTTGGCTTTATCGCCGAGTTTGTTAGGTGTCCATGAGGTATTTCATGTCTCCATGCTTCGGAAATACACTCTAGATCCGACTCATGTAGTGGATTAGGGCGAGCTTATTATTGATACAGATGGGACCTTCGAGGAGGGATTGGTGTGTATCATGGATAATCGGGATAAGGTTTTGTGACGCAAGACTGTGAGGCTAGTCAAGGTGTTATGGCAGCATCGAGGAGTGGAAAGGACAACATTAGAATGCGAGGACACGATGTGTGCCACTTATCCTTTCTTATTTAAGGATGAAGGTACGTTGTTTAGTCATTTTGTACTTAAATGACTATTGCATATGCATGAGATTGTAGGGGTATGTGCACTCTTAGTGGACTAAATTTTTAAAGGGGGGACTAAGTGAAGAGAATGTAAAACCTAAGAAAAATGAAATTTTTCAAAAAAAAAAAAGGGCAAAACGGTAATTTGCCACTATAGTACAGGTTGAAAATCTAAAATTTTCTAGATCTTGGATGATGAAACGGACTTCACCGTTGGAATCATCTCGTGAAATCAAGCTACCAAGTCGAATTTCATTGGATTCCGAGACTGTCAGAATTTCACGTATTTTGAGGCATGAGTGTCGGATGACACATGGAGTGGTGCCACATAACATGACCATGTGGATGCCACATGACAAGATTAGAAGAGGGCACATGGCATGAGAGCCATGTGGTGTGACATTTGCCACCTAGTGCATGTGTCCATGTGACACATGACACATGGAACATGTGAGAGGAATAGGAAAGTGAGAGGAAGTTTCTTCTCACTTGGATCAAACCAAGGAATAGAAAAGAATTCTGTGGAGTGAGAGAAAAGAAAAGGAAAAGAAAAGAAAGGAGAAAAAAAAGAAAAGAAGGAAAAACAGGACGTGTCTGGGAAGGAGAAAGAGGAAAGAAAGGAAAAAGAGCTCCAATTCTCGGTGTTTCGACGATCGGAAGTCGTTAGTCCGAGAATTAAAGTTGGTCTACTCGATGAGAGCTACGAGTAGGTGCAAAAAAACAAAACAAAAGAGGTAGGGTTTTCTCCTACATTGGTTCCTCTTAATCTAAGGGTCGTAAATGGTTGTGTGGTTCAGCCCTAACCATGGGACTGAGTTTTTGGACGTTGGGACTGTTTTTCGAGCCGAGTTTAAGGACTACTTCATGGCTGAATTTATAGCCGTTAATGACAGTCTTGAAATTTGTTAAAAAATAATAACAATAAATAAATAAAAAACAAAAGCTTCGAAATTTCGGATCGAGTCCCGCTATTTCCAAGGCCTGAATGGCTGGGCTAGTATGGACTATTTTTAGTGTTGCTTTGCTAGAAATTTTATAACAAGCTGAATGTGTTGTAAATATGTTGATATATTGGTGTGATATGTATTAGCATGAATGGATGTAAATTATAAGCTTTCTATATAATTATCCATGGTACTTGGTGCTTCGTCTATTTCGTATGCTGAAATTATTCCTAAGCGTAGGAACTAAAGTCGTCAAGCATTATACTACTGTGGAAGTCCACAGGTCATTTCCATAGGGAGTGGTTTCCTAGGTGATCCTTGGGGATTGCTCTTCCAATGAATGTGCGTTTAAAGTAAAATCTGGGGGTTGTGATTGATTGATTGAGTAACCGATTAACTTAACTATTTTAAAACAAGAAGAGCGAATGATAGGATCCTTAGGTGTTCGCTCACCGCCGACTAGGTAATACCCACTTCTTACTCACAACCTCATCTAGGAGCCATTGATGAATGGTCTTCGATGGAAGATATAACATTAAAAGCTTTTCTTAAGACAAAGAACATCGAGCGATAACAAACACTGAAACTGCATCGATTGTTGACTCTTAGTCTGCATTTGCGATCAAGCACAATGTGTACCGAGAGTCTCTCGTTCACACGTTGTCAAGAAGATGCCAAACTAAGGTTTTATAAGATTTTTCACAAGTGTTTAGCATCGTATAATCCCATTGAAGCACAAAAGAGGAATTGAGGGTTGTTACCTTGAAGGAGGTGAGTTTCCACCGTTAGAACCCTATCATGGAGGTTTAGAACTCCATTGAAACCGATAATCGATTCATGGTTAATAAAACACTAATCGTAATTGTGACTTGAGAAATAACACTTCTATTGCAAGGTTGGGATATCAAAAGCACAGAATCTTGTAAGAAAATACCGTGTTATAGAAACCAATCGAAGATTACAAAACATTAAAAGATCTGAATCTGCCAGCATCCGGGGCATCTCTGCCCAGAAATCTCAAAACACAGAAAAACATCCAATCTGTCAATCAAACCCTGAATCCACCATGTTTAACTCGCCCCTAAAGTGGGCTTAAATACAATCCTCATTAGTGATTCGAAGTAAAGGTCGCAAAGACGAAGGTGTTCCCTTGCACCCCCCCCGCTCTCGCATCACGTAGACGTAGGCGGTACCTACATTCGCAGCGTGGCACCGGCATTCACCGGCTCCACAACTCCGCTTCCTCTTAACTGTAGCACTACCCGGGGCCTCTCGACAGTGGCTTTCATCAATAGCGATGATCTACATTTGTTCTCTGCAAACCCCTACAAAAATGTGCACGGGCCTCGAAAAACCTGCACACTCATAAAAACGCTAGAAACGATCAAAGGCACCTATTCTACACAAAATGAGAGCAAAACATGAGCTGTGGGCATTAAAACCCTATATAAATGTTGCACTTTTATGTATCCAACACTTGGCATAAAGTTCGAGTTATAAATTGTTCCATGTAGTGTTCATTATACATGTAACTTGAAATAAATATGTGCTGGACATTTCCTCGTATCGCATACGCACCGGAAACATTGCATTTTTCATGGGTGTGGAGGCCGGTTGGTGTAAATCGACACCGTGTTTAGTGTTTGATTGCGGGGCTCGCGAATGGACAACGCCCAACAAAGTCGCATGGTTGCATGAAATGGCGCGCCATGTGTCATATCCACGCCAGAAGGGACGATCCTCGCGGACAAACCCGCTCAATTATGGTCAAACATAGTCCCCAAATCCGCGAAAAAGGTCGTAAAGTGTCCGGGTTTTTGACGGCATGAGATCACAAAATCATCCCGCTGTGACGGTTAGATTTTTAAATATAAAATGATTATTAAAGATATTCAACTCCAAGTTTTTATTTATAATAATGAAATCGTTTGAAAATGATCATTGGATGTCATCCGTACGATGGTTTTTCACACTTGGCATAAGCATTAAAGTTCGAGGGAGTCGATATGACTCGTGTGACATGGGGCATGATGAGTCCCATCTCATTTCATGGCATGTAGGACTTCCATGTAGAATTGACATATTCTTCATTGAATGTTTGATAAAGGTATATTATCGTGTGAACATGCATTGCATGTGCACTTAGTGGAGTAGCTCTTGTAGGAGTTATTTTACCCGGGCATTGCTCACCCCGCTATGGGACCCTTTCAGTCCAGTTATGTACAAGTGGCTTCAATTCCTCATCCAGACCGCAAGTGTGAAGAAAGCTCGAATCGCGGGTTTTGCGAAACCTTGTAAAAACTAGATTTTGCTATAATATTTTGTATTGTATATTTTTCTAAAATATATATATATGCATGAATGGATCCCGGTGAATGGGACGCGATATGGTGGTATCGATATACAATACCCACAGGTATTCCACGCGTTAACGGGTTGTCAACGGGACCCCTGGGTTTTGGGGCGTCACAATTCAAGAATTTATGGATTCATTTGAATTGGTCTAACTTTAGTAGGAATTGGTTTTCAGAAGAAAATTTTTTTCATATGGTAAAGAGACCATATGTTGTTTCCTATTCCAAAAAGCATTTGGAATCGAGGAACATAATTGACTTTTATTTGTTTTTGAACTTGCCGAATTCTTTCTTTAATTTGTTTTGACTTTAAATTTTATTCTATTTTCTTGTATTGAATTTCTTTTTGAAGAAATTTTATTTGTTGTTTTTTATTTTGAATAAGATTTATCTTATCATGGATTTGATTTCTTTCTTGTATTTTTATTCCTTTTATGAAATCAAAACAAAGCAAACCCTACTTATTGTATTTTTGTATGTAATCCTTTATTATCTACATAAAAAGGATATAATTGTGTTAGGAAGGGAGTTCCTAAAACAACTTGATGACTTATATTTTGTACTAACAAAAATGATGTTTTGATACATACACCATTTTTGCATATATGACCTTTTCGTATTTTGTATTGTACTTGTAAAGGTACACTACTAGTAGTTGAAAGTTTTTGAGAGGGTTTTTGAAAAATATACAATAGGAATCAATCCTTCTTGTATACACTTTAAATCAGCTCTTGAATCAATCAAGGAAATAAAAGTAGCTTGATATTTAGGATATATTTTTAAGGTAATTTTTGTATATCATCTTTGTTTTTCTTGTGACGCCTCAAAATCTGGAGGTCCGTTGATCAACCATCAACTTGTGGAAAACCTGTGGATATCATGTAACTTGATACCACACCGTCATGTCCCATTTACTGGGATCCATAATTAAACAAAATTGAATAGTCTCCTTTGTACGGGGAACTCTATCAAAAACCCAACTTGTACAATATACAATAACATGACCCATCCGAGGCCCAATATAACACAATGACCGCATTTGGTCCATTTATGAGTAAAAATTGACTACACAAGGTCCATTTATCCACATTCATATAAAAACGTGTAAGGCTATATTAAAAATAGTCTATATAAGATCAATTACAACTCTTTTACATAAAAGTACATGCCATAATTAATTTCCTTCAAAAGTTTTACAAAAATAGTTATAAATACATTCCAAAACTAGTATCATGGACAATTATATTACATGCATATTATCTTCAAAACAAACATTCAGTTCAATGTCAATATATAAGCACACATATATCAACATTCATCAAAAAACAATTAATCAAATCATGTTATTACAAAATCAAGTAATAACAACTTTTAACTCTTTACGCCAAATGCGGTTATGGTGTAAATGCTCTCACAAAAACAATCTACACAAAGGCCCCAAACCGGCCCTTAAACTAGCCATAAAACTAGCCAAACAAGCCTTTAGCAGACCGGATTGTTCTTTTTAATCCAAAAAATCCCTAAACAATTTTTAGGACATACTATACACAACCACAAATCAATTCACCAAATCGGCCACAAACGAGCCGTAAAACAACCATTAAAGTCTTTTAAAACAGACCAAACAACCCCTTAGCATTCCGGATTATTCTTTCTAATCCAAACAGTCCCTAAACAATTTTTGGGACATACTACATACAACCACAAATCAATTCACCAAACCGATCACAAACGGACCACAAAACGGCCAATAAAGCCATTTAAAATAGGAAAAACAACCTCTTAAGGCATAAAGACAACCAAACTCCCTTAAAACAGCCCTAAGGTTGGAAATAAACTAAAGTAGAAAGAACCTCTACCTCTTGGAGAGTAGTAACAAGGGTAGGAAGCTTTAAAAACACCTCTTAAGCCCAAAACCTTTGATTTCCCCAAATCTCCTCCTTTGGATATTCGATGAAATCCCTAATTTTTTGTACATGCGCGTAGCCCTCATCAATGCAATGAACTTTAGTTCTTGGCTCAACAAATTCCGACCGATGAAACTCCAAGGATCGTAGAAAGAAGACTTAGATTCTCTCATTCTCTCCTTCTTTCTCTCTCACGTAAACCAGTAGGAAAATGATCTCATTTGCCCCCAAGAATTTGATTATTTTTACCCTTATCTTAAGTCTTAAAGACTTGGCCCACGTCGCGCCACATGTCCACGACTTGTCCGAGTCCCTTTTTGCCCCGAAGCGATTTATTTCGTCCCGGTTTAAGTTCAAATCATTTTATATAAAATTTATTTAAATTCTTTTTCAACTTTCATAATCTTCCTAAAAATCCCATTTTTTGGGGTCATCGACACCTGTCGCCTCGAAAAACGTGAAAATCCAACTATCTCGAAATCCGGTGAAATTTGTCTAGTTAACTAGATTTTGCAAGATGAATCCAACAATGAGGTCCATTTTATCATCTAAGATCCGTAGGGTATCCTTCAGGTTTGCAACTTATACCGTAGGACAATTCTAATTGCTTTGCCCTTTTGGAAAAAAAAAATTCAAATCTCTACTGCAGGTTTTACATTCTTCCCTAAAATAATTTTGTTCCGAAATTCACACACACACAAACACATGCAATCACATGACACATGCAATGGGCCTAATAATATCAAATGACTAAAAATATGCTTTCTCATCCTCAAATAAGAAAGGATAATTGCACGTATAGTGTCTTCGCTGGCTCCCATGTTACCTCCTCTACTACTCTGCAGACGCCACAACACCTTTACTGTAAATTTCACGATCTTGCTCGAAAAACCCGGGTCCCCGGGCTATCCATGATACATATCGGCCCTCCTCAGCTGCTCCATTCGCCTAATCCACTACATGGGCCGACCTTTGAGTGTATTTCCTGAGCATGCATGCGAGTCACCCCATGAACACCCGATAAGCTTCCAGTAACACCAACCGATAAGCAATCGGCACTCAAACCCTTCTCGAAGTACCACACGAAGGGTTTGATATACCTTGGCAATAACTTTCCCTGCTTGTCAAACCTGACCACTCCTCTCTTAGGCATTACCTTTAAGAAGACATGATCCCCCACCTCAAACTCTAGAGGCCGCCACCATCTATCAATGTAGCTCTTCTGCTAGCTATGAGCTGTGAGAAGACGCTTCCATATCAAATCAGCCTTCTCAAAGGTGTCCCTAACTAAATCCGGACCCATAGTGGGTCTTTCTCCCACCTCTGTCCAACAAACCAAAGATCGATAAGGCCTTCCATATAGTGCCTCATAAGGCGCCATCTGTATGCTCGCTTGATAACTATTATTGTAGGAAAACTCCACTGAGGGTAAATGCTCTTCCCAGCTACCCTTGAGATCTAAAAGGCATGCCCGTAGCATGTCCTCTAAAGTTTGGATGGTCCTCTCTGATTGACCGTCCGTCTGGGGATGAAAAGCAGTGCTCATCATCAACTATATCCCCATGACTCGTTGGAAACTCTTCAAAAAATGAGTCGAAAAACTGGGATCCCAATCCGATACTATAGATGATCGCACCGCGTAAATCCGTGACAATCTCCCAGAGTGTAATAACCTACAAAACTTCCGGTGGAGACAACATTCCAGACATCGCAAAAAGTGGCGTCGGAATTTAGTGGGTTGGTCCACTATCACCCACACCACGTCATGCCCTCGCGATGTTCATGGCCAGTGAGTCACAAAATCTATCGTGACATGCTCTCACTTCCACTCAACTACCTCCAAGGGTTGGAGTAATCCCGCTGATCTTTGGTGCTCAGCCTTTACTTATTGACACATGAGACATCGACGAATAAAATCCCCAACGTGTTTCTTCATCCCTCTCTAGTAATACTGGTGACGTAGATTAAGGTACATCTTCTTGCCACTTAGATGCATAGTAAAACGGGAGCAATGGAACTCCTTAAGGATCTCCTCTCTTAGATCTTCCGACTGGGGAACCACAACCCTTCCCCTATATCGAAGACTACCATCCATGTGAATGGCCCAGCCTTCGTCACCTGTATCCGACCGTATCAGGTCCCTGATGGACAATATCTCCGTGTCCTATCCCTATTTCTCGATCACTCTGCTTAGTAGGGAAGGCGTAGCCACTAAACTCCCTAAAGTACCCTAAGCTTGACCCTTGTAGTGTAACCCAAACTGTCCCACAGCCTCGAACATCTACTACTCCCGAGAAGCCACATTAGCCAACACTCCCTGTGACTTTCGGTTGAGTGCATCAGCCACCACATTTGCCTTATCGGGATGGTAATGCAAAGTTAAGTCATAGTCTTCCAGATACTCCATCCACCAAGCATCTCATGCTGAGGTCCCAGAAATGCAGGTAAAATGTACTTCTCGACTCTTATGGTTTAAACACCTTGAATTGTTCAATCTTATGATAGGAGTTTCACATCTTTCAAGGCAAAGGCAATGACCGCCAACTCCATGTAACGTGTGGGGCAACTCTACTCGTGGTTCTTTAACTGTTGAGAAACATAAGTCACTACCCTCCCGGACTGCATCAAAACACATCCAAGTCTGTCCTTAAAGGCATCACAATACACTGTGTACCTCTGTCCCCTTTATGGAACTATTAGAATAGGAGCCCCAAGTAAGCCCCTTAACTCCCGAAACTTCTCATACCGGGTCATTCCACTCAACTAATTCTCCTTCCTAGACAATCTTGTCATAGGTGTAGCTAATCGGGAGAAGTCCTCAATGAACCTCCTATAATACCCTTCCAATCTTAAGAAACTATATATCTCGAAGACTAACTTCGGTCTCTCCTAACTCATAACTGCCTCAACCTTCTTCGAGTTCACTGATACACCCGAAACCGACACCACATGCCCTAAGAATTTCACCTCAGTAAGCTAAAATTCACCCTTACTGAATTTGGCACACAAATGATGGTCTCTCAAGGTCTGGAGAACAATCCTTAAGTAACCCTCATGCTCCTCCTCAGATTGGGAGTAGATCAAGATGTCATCAACGGCACCATAAATCGAACCGACGGTAGTAAAGGTCGAAATACGCATGCATGAGATCCATGAATGTCGTTGGAGCATTCGTCAATCCGAATGGCATCACTGTGAACTCAAAATGCCCATATCGCGTCCTAAACGCCGTCTTAGGGATATCTGCCTCAACTGATGGTAACTGGTGCGGAGATCTATCTTAGAGTAAACCCGTGCCCCTCTCAACTGATCAAATAAATCATCAATCCTCGGAAAATGGTACCTATTCTTGATAGTAACCCTATTCAACTATCAGTAGTCTATGCATAGCCAAAGGTTCTTGTCCTTCTTCTTGGTAAACAGCACCGGAGGCCCCCAAGGTGAAGTGCTCGGTCTAATAAAACCCATGTCCAATAATTCATGTAATTGGACTTTGAGTTCTTACAACTTAGCAGGCGCCATTCTATGTAGAGTCATAGAAATAGGCAATGTACTAGGGTGTAACCTGAATAAAAAGCTCACATCCCTATGTGTTGGTGTGGTCCGGTAGTCTATTTGGGAAAAATGTCCTCATACTCACAAACCATCCAAGGTAGACACAACTTCCCGTCTCACACTTGCTCCCATGTAGTTGAAGCTTAAGCAGCTAACCATCAACTGTTCATTCCATCTATAGTCGTACATGACTTGGGGTAAAGAATCATGCTTATCCCTTTAAAACATAAAACAAATTCCATCTGGTGTGTAGGCTATCACGCAACCCCCCATTCCCCTGCCTTGACGGACGAAGGGGGCCACGAGACTGTACTAGGACTCTTTACTTGCTTTTTCAGACATTGGTGGTTCCAAGTCTTATAACTGAAACAAAAATATCATATTCAAAGATACAAAATAAACTACGACCGTAGTGGTGTTTACAGTGTTAATACATGGCGCCTTATCCCCACTTACATATACATATACAAAATCGTACATTTACATTTACATAATTGCAGCCGTAAACCTGGCTGTGGACCCAAGTAAAATGCCTAGCAATATGCAAAAGATCGAGGACATCATCCTCTATACCTACACGGATTAAAACCTGTGCTAAGCTTTACACTTAGTGGGAAACATATGACTTATACATATACACATGCACTACTACTCATTTACAATAAGCATATAACAGTAACAGATGTATAGTAGTCGATATCATAATTATTCATGAATTCATATAACAAACTTATACACATACTTGTACTTACAAAAGATAATTTATAGGTTGTTCGTATCTCCCGAGGAGTTACAGAGTTTATACTTCAAAATGACAAACCACGTAGGTACTACGAACTTATGCTTGTAATAAGAGTATCCGTAGGGTACCACAAGAAAAACACTTGTACGGAGGTACCCATAGGTACTACAAAGCAAAACGATGTACATTACTTTACTCTTATTCGTTATTCAGATTCTTATCATATAACTGTTTGACTACTTAGGACCGTATCAAGAAATGAGTAGGACACAAGATCAAGTACCCAAAGGTCGATACACAAGACCGAGGTGCCGTAGCAAAAAGCAGGAGTGTCGAAGCACTACCGTAGAGTGTCGTTGTTTCACTGGGAGCAATCAAGTACTAATTAGAGAGTACCGAAGTACTAAATGTGTTGAAGCACGGTTAGAGAGTACCGTCGCACTAAACAGAGAGTACCGAAGTACTATACGTGCTTGCCCACGTAACAGAGGTGTCGTGTCATTCAATATCCGGTCTTAGGTAGTCCTACAATTATATGTGTTCAGGAACTTACTATATTATCCTAGGGTTCCTATACTATCGGTGTACAAATTTGGACTTAACATTGCAAGAACACAATTATTGAGGCTGCTGGAAGCATTGGTACCGGTACCACTTGGATTGGTATCGGTACCAACCCGGTTCTGGTGAGTGGTACCGATACCACTTTGATTGGTACCGGTACCATTTTGCCTCTGCCCAAGTGGTACCAGTACCACCCCTATTAGGTATCGGTACCAAGTTGCGATTCTGCCCAGAAATGGTAGATTTCATGCCATTTTTCTAGAAATTCCACCAAAATCAAAAGGGTGCTTATATACTCTCTAGAAAACATCTCAAAAATGGTTCATAACCCAAACAAAACCAAACATATAGATTAATTAGGGTTTTTGCCAAACCCTAACTCAAATTCTTGTAAGTTAGGTTAACTTCCTAACACCCAAACATGTATCCCTACATCATAAACAAGAATTCATACTCCAAGGGAGGATTCCATACTCCTAACAAGTACTCACACTCTTTAACACCTCAAACCCTAGCTCAAGGAACTAGATCAAGAACCCAAGAATCCATAGGACACCATAGCAATCCATACCCAAAACCATACTAATGATTCTATACAAAACTTAACAAGTTCCATACCTTCTTCTCTTCTTTTCTCCTTCCTTCTTCCTTCTATTCTCTTTTTCTTCTTCTTCTTCTTCTTCTCCTCCTCTTCTCTTCTCTCCACCGATTTGCCCACCAAATGCCTAAATGAGAGACCCTAAATGAGTCTTATTTAGTCTAATTTCTCCTTTATTGCACTTTAGTCCTCAAGTTCCTTTCTTTTTGCAAATCAACTCATGCTATATTATACTTTAGCCCATAATCTTCTAATCTTATGACTTTTATATCCTGTTTTGACAAATTCCACTTTTACCCTTGTATCTTGTACAAATTCCAGGTTTCGAAATTTTCTCACTTAGCAAAATAATAATTGTGAAAATTTTCAAAAATGCACTTATAATATACCCTAATTATGTTTAAAATGACTAGGGTGTATTTTTAGGTATTACATAGGCAGTAACCCTCTTACGATCACAATTAATGACGACACGGTGTGCCGTCAACCAGTCCATCCCAAGGATGGCATCAAACTCCGACATGTCCATGACCCTAAGGTCCACGGTGAGTAGAATCCCCAAGATTTCTAACTCATAACCCTGACATATCATATCAACGCCTACCTTAGCTCCTAGGGGAGAACTCACATGTAGTGGCTCTTCCAAGGTTTTAACCTCTAAGCCCAAATCTTTCACACATGATGCAACAACAAAGGAATGAGATGCACCATAATCAAATAATACTCTTGCCCATAAGCAAGAGAGTAGAAATGTACCTTGAATGACCGATTAATCTGCAAGCTTAGCCTGAGGTGTAATGGGGTAGACACGCCCGAACCCCGGGTCCCGGGCCAGGAGCCCCGGCCTCGACCGACCCATGCCTCAGCCCATTCGACCGATTTTGAGCGGCAGCGGGCCTGCACAGCGCCTTAGGACCTGACACGGGCTCCCCGCCTACGCGCGGGTAGGGAGGACAACCGAGCCCATGAACGCCCCACTTATGATCGGACCGGGTGTCCCATAGCTCGACCTTCTCTAAGGGTAATCCCATTTCATGTGTCCAGGCTGGTGACAATAGTAACATGTCCTCTACCCTGGCTGGCTAGGAGCCTTGAAGTGCTTCCCATCTTGGGATGATTGACCCTGGCCTTGGCCTTGATAGTCATGGCCCTATCCTTGAAATCCTTGCGGAGTATAAGTCCTCTGCTTCTTCCCTGAGTTAGAAGAAGAAGGTTGGCTCTCCTTCCTCTTATCTTTAACACCCGCATCCCAGATGCTTTGTACGTCGTCCAACTCCCTCTCAATGGCCATAGTTGTCTTGACCATCAAGTCCATGTCTTGTAGGAGAAGTCCCATAATTTTACACCGGATGGACAATTTCGTAATTCATCCAAACTTTTCTCACTTTGGCCATGTTTGTGGCCACATAATCATCAACGAAACGGGCTAATTTAGTGAACTTAGCCACGTATTCGAGCATACTCCAGGAAATATTTGCCCATGAAGAGCTCATGGAGCTCTTCCCATGTCGTTGCCTCTAAGTTCCTTAAGGCTTTTGTCACGCCCGGATTCCCTGTCTGACCGAATGGAGGATCCGAACCGAGTCCGAGGCGCGAGACTATATACTAGGACTCTCATCGACCTGTTATTTCTCATTGAAACTTCTGTACATGGGTATACGTACACTGGTGAATAACAAAAATCATTTACATAGACAAAAGAACTACCATTGGTGTGGTTTCTATCAAAATCTATACACATATATTGAGTCCCATTTATTTATACATGTACATTTACTATTGAATATATTTTGTAGCAGCGGAATACAAAATATAATCATACTCCTTCATTGGAGTTAAAAACACTTATACATATACATATCTAATACAAAACATCAGAGCTAGTGAGCACCTATATCTGAGATGGCCCGTGCTGCTGGTGTGGAGTGTCCTGTCCTCTAGCCTCTTCTTTAGTACCTACACGGATTGAACACCCGTGCTAAGCCTTACGCTTAGTGGGAACATAAGCATGGACAACCACCAATGGTGACTGTCATGTTTATACATATGCATTTCCATATATCTATACATATTCATATAACTTTGATCACTTATCACTTACACTCCTATCAGCGATGTCAATCTTTTTCGTTACATGTTCTATGTCTTTGGCATATCTCTTATCTATACTTTTACTGTATTCCTGTTTCTATACTTTGCATATTCCATATTCATTCTATAACTTATTACTTTTTAGATCTCTTGTATACGGTACTGAACTTATACTTATATTTATAGCAATCTTACACTTAATCGGATCTTACTCTTATAGCAGGCTTATTCTTATTCCGATCTCCCGTAGGACACATACTTATGCTTATCTCCCGTAGGACACATACTTATGCTTATCTCCCGTAGGATACATACTTATTCAGATTCCTCATTTGCGTACTGAGCTTATACATATACTTATACGGAGGTACTTATCCACATACTCATACTTATATCAAGCTTATACCTGTTCCGATCTCCCGTAAAAGTTATAGAGCTCATACCTTTACGAAGGTACTTATACACATACTGGTACTTTTATCTATCTTGTAATTGCTCGCATCTCCCGAGGAGTTACAAGGTGGCTTATATTTCTGAACGTAAGTACCCGTGAGGTACCGGGCAGACCTATACTTATACAGAGATACCCGTAGGTACATTCAGAACAGAAACGATGTACATTACTTTCTTCTTATTCGCTTTTTATAACCTTATCATATAACTGTTGGATTACCTAGACCAGTACTAAGAAATGAGTAGGACACAACACAATATATTCAAGGTGCCAGGCAAGAATGAGGCAAATGGCGGAAGGTGCAAAGAAAGCCAGCGCACTGCCAGGCGCCCCGATAACGGAACAGCAGCTATTCAGGTGCCCAAAAACACGTAGCTATTGCTCCGTGAGCGGCCGCCTATCGTCTGTGAGAGTACCAAGATTAATCGGGAGTACCGGGCACTAATCGAGTACCGGTGGGTACTAATGTGCCGCGACGGCGAGAGCGCCGCCGCAGACTAATCGTAGATTACCGGGCGGCCAATCGTGAGTATCGGTTACTAATCAAAGAGCATCGCTGGCCGAGGCGTCGTCAAGACTAATCAGAAAGAGTAATCAAGTACTAACTGAGTACCAAGAACTAATGCAAGAGAGTACCGGCACTAATCGAGTAATCAAGTACTATACGTTGCCGCCCACGTACGTAGAGTGCCATGTCATTTAATATCTGGTCTTAGGCATTCCTACAATTATTTGTGTTTAAGAACTCATAACCTATCTTAATCACATTCTGTCTTCATATCATTTATGTAGATCTATCAGGTCTTTATCTATTCAATGTTTCTATCAAATCTTTATCTATTCATAGCCTTCTTAATTGGCTATCACGTGTTCATTCATGTATTTCATATCATTTGTTATCTTTTCTAGTTATATGTGATAATAATCATATATAATCTATTTTTATTCGTACAGAATAATTAGGGCATTCTTAGCCATATTATGCGTTCATGACATATTGCCTTTCATGTTTCATATCATATTCATGTTTCATGAACACATCTATACATATTGCATTTCCTATATTTTTCCTGTTTCTTGCCTATTACATATGGCATTTCATATACTTGTATAGTATGACACCTATGTATTAACACATCATTCATGTATTCTTGTTCCTATATGAATCTCCTTTACTTATAAATTGAATCATTCCACTGAATCATCCAAACTCGGGTTATGGTACGGCTGCCAAACTAGCCGCTTGCCCATATTACACTAGGATAGTCTAAAAATACTCATTTTTAGGGTCTTAACCTACATTTCTGACACTAGCTCTTTATACTCCTTGAAGCTAAGGAAAGCAAGGGTTCTTATCCAATCACCACTCCAAATCGCAGTAATCAAACTCAAGATATGTCAAAAACAACCGAGACTACTCTATGTTCATAATAGAACCAGAAATTGGCTTAAACATAGCTCCACTTTTAGTGACTTTTTGGGTCAAATGGGTTCAGAATTTGAAGGAACCTATTTTAGGAAGATTTGTTATCCTTGAAGTTTAGTTTATCAAGCCAATTTGACAATCACTTTAAATCGACAAGAAATGACCAAGTTATGCATTAAAACACCAACACCGGTACAAAAATAGAACATTGGGTACCGAGACAGACTCGCAGACAGACTCATGGACCGTAACACATGTGGCACCGGTACTAAACCTCGAAAATGCCCAGAAATGGTGGTTTTTCTCCCATTTTTCCATATATTTCCACCCAAACCAACTCAATACTCAATACACACATCATAACCACTCCATATTCATCTTGTAATGGTGGTTTAGAACTTCACAAACCCAAACCCTAGGTAAAATTCCAAGAATCCATACCAAATTCCACCATTCTATACAAAAACATAGAATTAAGGGGGAATGCATGCTTTAATTAACCAAGCTAGGGTTTTTACCAACCTATCATTAACAAATCTAGGGTTAGGATACATTCCTAACTAAACCCTAGATTTGAAAACCATAGAAATCCTTAGAAATCCATACGAAACCATAAGATCCTTTCTTTCCATACAAAATCCATACCAAAAATCATAGAAATCCTTACCTTTCTAGGCTTCTGCCTCTTCTTCCTCTTCCCTTCTCTTCTTCTCTTGGCCTTCACGGTTTGCTCTACTTTTGAGACCAAAAATTGAGATATTTTTTGTCTCAAGCTCTTTTTATACTTAATCTTTATAGTTATTGCACATAGGTCCTCCCACTCTCTATTATGTGCAAATCAAGTTATGTTATTTCCATTTTAACCCATAGTCTTCTTATCTTATGACTTATGTTCAATTTTTGACAACTACAAATTTGTCCTTTGTGTCTTTAAAATTTCCGAAGTTTCAATATCCATGTTTCGTATTTAAATTACGAAAAATTCAATTATACCTACAAATACCCTAAACATGTCGAAAACGACTAGTGGTATATTCTTTAGTGTTATACTCAATTCAATCCCACTATACTGATTCAAATTTCTTAGTTGGAATGCGGCTAGTTTTATCCTAGTGGCATAGGAGGTGATCTCCATAGCCTCCAAGTTCTTAAGGCTTCGACCGTTGAACAAATTATCAGCTGTGCCACTTGTCGGGTCCCTTCCTCCTCGGGCTGGGTCGAGGATGGTGTGCCTCGAACCTCAAGAGGTTACTTGGCCCCCCTTGGCTTCTAGTTGCACTAGCTTGTGCAATGGTGGCAGCAACAACACTCGCCTATGCAATGGTAGCAATTGTAGCACCAATAGCCTCTACGAAGGCTTATTGGTCAAAGGCCGGTGGTAGTGGGTTGTGGCTCCGCCCACCGCCTCAACGTCCTCTTCCTCAACTAGTCATCTACATATGTCAGATAGCAATAGAGTTTTACATAGTATAAAAAAAATGGGGATCAAATTTAAACTTTAGATTTCTCCCCTTGTCTAACTAGTAGCGCATGTGCTAACCACTAATAAACCTCAATATCCTAAACTATCCCGTTCATTCCTTTTCCGAACCCCTAAGGTCATGTTTTCTAACCCTAGTGTTCCTCTTTTTCCATATACATTTTACCATGTATATAATTCACACAACACCTAGCACACAATCATGTAGCATATTAGGGCACAAAACATGAAATGCACAATGAATGCAATGGTCTAGACCCATGCCCATCAAGCCCTAGATAATTGCATACCTATGCTTTGATACCAAGCTGTGACACCTCAAAATCCAAGGGTCCGTTGATCACCCATCAACCCACGGAAAACCTGTGGATATATTGTAACTCGATACCACACCGTTATGTCCCATTTACTGGGATCCATAATTAAACAAAATAAGACAAAGTTTCCTTTATATGGGGAGCTCTATCCAAAACCCGACCTATACAATATACAATAACATGACCCATCCGAGGCCTAATATAATACAATGACTGCATCGGGTCCATTTATGAGTAAAAATTGACTTCATTGGGCCCATTTATCCACATTCATATAAAAACATGCAAGGCTATATTAAAAACAGTCCATATGAGTTTAATTACAACTCTTTTATATAAAAGTATATGCTAGAATTAATTTCCTTCAAAAGTTTTACAAAAATAGTTATAAATACATTCCAAATTCAGTTTGTTCCAAAAAATTTACAAAATAAAATATAAAAGACACAAGCCGGCTTTCTTCATCCTTGCGGCCCTGGATGAGAGCCGTCCACCGGCGCATACCCCGCACCTGAAATGTTTTCCCATATAAAGGAGTTGCGCTCAGTAGAGTAATTCCTACAAAGGCTACTCCCCACCTAAGTGCCCATGCAATGTTCACCTTTGACAATTCACATTCACACCAACATTCCAATAAAGAATATGCAATTCTAGGTTGGAATCCTGCTTGCCATGCTATGAAATGAGATGAAACTCACTCATGCACCATACCTCGAGTCATTACCCACTCCCACCATATAATGCAATACCAAAGTGTGATAAAATCCGTCATTGATGGATTGCATCCAATGATCCTTTTTAAAACAAAAGTCATGTGTTCATAAACCAAAACTTTTTGGATGTCACATCTCAAATGACCATTTCATATACAAAACCATGTGTCTTTTTCGGGCAGCGAGTTTTCGGGGTCTCACCACAGGCTCTGCACGCCTTCATACACTTTTTGGACTTTCACCGTTGGAGTGTATGAACCAGTACTAGGTCTTTCACCTGAGGGAGTGTTTAGCCCTTCTTGCTATTACCCGACACAAGTTTTTACCATTTCATGTAACAGTGCGACTCTGTTGGACTTCGTCTAACTGTACTGAGCCCACTCATCAATCACTAATGTGGTGTTTGATTTCAACTGTGCACTCACACCCATGAAATGCGATGTTCTCGTGCATATGCAATGTGGTGCACCATTGCATGTCAACTTCATGTCACATATGTGATAAATGTCATATGGACAATTTAAATCATACATTTTACCATGTATCATGGACAATTATATTACATGAATATAATCTCCAAAACAAACATTCAGTTCAATGTCAATATATAAGCACACATATATCAACATTCATCAAACAACAATTAACCAAATCATGTTATTACAAAATCAAGTAATAACAACTTTAACTCTCATGGCAAAATGTGACATATAAAATGCTCACAAAAACAACCCACTCAACGGCCCCAAACCGGCCATTAAACTGTCCATAAAATCGCCTGGGAACAAGCCTTTAGCAAACTGATTATTCTTTAATCCAAACAGCCTAAACAATTTTTAGGGACATACTATATTAATAACCACAAATCACTCAACAAACTAACTACAAATGGTCACAAAACGGCCATTAAAGCTGTTTAAAACAAATCAAATAGCCCCTTAGCAATCCGAATTATTCTTTTTAACCTAAACAATTTTTGAGACATACTATACACAACCTCAAATCACTTCACCAAACCAGCCACAAACAATCCGCAATCGACCACAAACAGGCCAAAAAAAGGGCCATTAAAGTCGTTAAAAACAGGCCAAACAACCCCTTAGGGCATCAACACAACCAAACTCCCTTAAAACAACCCTGAGGTTGGAAATAAACCAAAGTAGGAAAAATATCTACCTCTTGGAGAGTAGTAGCAAGGGTAGGAAGCTTCTGAAACACCTCCTAAGCACAAAACCTTCGATTTCCCCAAATCTCCACCTTTGGATCTCTGCTGAAATCCCTCATTTTTGGTACGTGCGCGTAACCCTCATTGATGCAATGAACTTTAGTTCTTGGCTTGAAGAATTCCAACAGACGAAACTCCGAGGATCGTGAGAAAAGGAAGCACTGGATCCTCTCCCCTCTCCTCTTCCTCTTCACAAACCAGCAAAGAAAACGGTGCCACTTTTGCCCCAAGAATCTGATTTTTTTTTTACCCTTATCTTAAGTCTTAAAGTATTCACATCAAGCAAGCCATATGTGCTCACGACATGTGTTCAACTGCGCCTATGCGGTTTATTTTTGGTCTGTTTAAGATCAAATTATTTTACATGAAATTTATTTAAATTATTTTCCAACTTCCATAATTTTCCCTAAAATCCTCATTTTGGGGGATATTTACAACAAATACCTAAAAACGTGGGAAAATCCGATTATTCAAATCCAAGTGGTGAGGTTCGTTTTCGCTATCCAGATCTAGAAAAAAATTTAAGGTTTGCAACATGTACTGTAGTGACAATTTACTGTTTTGCCCTTTTTTGGAAAAACACAAATTTACCCGAGTGTTACATTTCTACTATGGTCATGGAGTTGAAAAAATTGTCTAATTCTTCTGTAGTTTGATTTAAAGATATTTCTTGATTTTCCATATTTTGAAGTCTTAAATTTATGTTTTGAGTAAAAACTTTTAATTCTTCAATTTGTTTTATTTTAGTTTCTAAGTATTGCATTGTTATAGGCTTTTGAATTTCAAATTGCTTCATTATATCTTTAAATTTATAAGAATTTTGTATCAGGAAACCCCGAAAATCCGACTTTCGAGCAGAGTAAATGGTACTTTGGCCAAAATCCGGAATTTTCTAGATTTCAGATGACAAAACGGATTTTACCATTGGAATCATCTCGTAAAATCTAGCCACCACGTCAAATTTTGTCGAATTCCGAGACAGTCGAAATTTCACATTTTTCGGCGCATCGAGAAATGACGTCAGTGATTACGTGCAGAGGTGTCGAGCTGCTATCAAGCAGCCACATGTCCAATTGAGATCAAGTCAAACATTGAGCTCAAGTGGGACCCATGTGGACATGTGGCAACCCATGAGTGGAAGGAAATCCACTATTAAGGATAAGTGGATAGGGTGTAATCCAAAGAACCACTTAGAACCGACAAGTGGTACGAGACAAGTTCTCTCGATCACTTTGATCCAACCGGGCCTGGGGAGGAGAAAGTAAGAGAGCTTGGTAGAGGCTCTACCTTCTCTACTCTTCGTGATCTGTCCGCGAATCCCAATGAGACAAGAGGCAAAGTTGATCCCCACTACAAGAGAGCTACGTATGGGCACTCCCAGATTGCGGGAGTTTCAAAACTCCGTGAGGCAGGGTTTTCTCCTACTTGATTTATTCTTTGGCTAAGAGCCATTTCAATGGATGGGGATATTTTGAGGCTGGGATGGCCGTGTTTTTAGTTCCAAAGATTAGGACCGAGTGATGAAATCCATAGAGTGGTCATTGGACAATTTTGAGACTAAGGTTGGACTGTTCACATGACTTTTGCAAGTTGTTTCAGGTGGATGCTTTACGTAGCCTCCAAGATGGATCGGTTTGCTTTTATTAGCCCATGTGAGCTAATTTTGCAAGTTATTACTATGAATGAATAACATGTTATTTTCTGCACCCTCATAATATATTCATGCTTGATATATTAACATGAATTATCGCTTAAACGACATATCGCACTTCATACGCACTGGGTAACCTAGAACAAGAGGGGTATTTATGCATGACATGAAAAAACATGGTTTGCCAAATGAATTTCATGGGAAGATTTTCCAAAAGAATTGCCTTGAGAGTTGTCCGCCACCGCTTCATATCGAGGATGACCATGACTATTTCGAGAGTTATCCAACAATTCACCTCGAGGGTTGTCCAATGTAATTTTTTATCGAAAATCGTATTATGTTAGGAACAAAACCTTTGTTTTGAAAGCGGTGTTTTCTCCACCTTGGCTTAGGCATGTGTGAGAGTCGTGAGGCTCGAGGTGAAAAGGGTTAGTCACATTCTCATCCACAACAGTAGACATTTGAGAAGGGACTTGTATGTTTTACTTGAATGTTTGGTGTGCCATTGCATGAGCACCCAGGTGGAGTAACCCAGTAGGAAAATTGACCTCTGAGTTGCTTTCATGCGTCGTGGGATCCCCCTTTAAGGTACAGGGAGTATTCAGGAAGATGACGCTTACTAGAGGCCGCTTTTAAGAAGAAAGCCGACATGTTTTTGTAACACATGTATGAAATATTATGATTGAAACATGTTTGTATGATAGTGTAGTTAACTCTTGAAACTATTGTAATATAGTTGGTTATATTTTGGTGAGTATGGATGTATGGGCCCGAAGTGGCCATTTTTACTCATGTTTAAGTCTCGGGTAGAGAGACACTCATTTTGTGGCATTGAGACACTCAATGGCTACTTGTATTCCGTGAGTTGACGGGTTGTCAATGAACCCCCGGGTTTAGGGCTTCACAGCTTGGTATCAGAGCATAGGTATACGACTACCTAGGGCTTGAGGGACATGGGCTTAGGCCATGGCTATTGTGGTGAAATTGATACCAGCGTCACAACTTGGTATTAGAGCCTAAGTTTATAAATACCTAGAGCTCGATGTCGGATACTAGAGTTATAGCTTAGTATCAGGAAGTTCGGTATATGATTTCCTAGGACTCGATGGGCACGGGTTAGATCATGCATTCATTGTGCATTCTGATGATTATTGTGTGATTATGTGTTGTATGTATATTGAGATTGCATGCTTGGTGAATAACATATAGGAAAATGTTGAACACCAGGGTTGAGAAAATATAACCTTAGGGATTTGAGGAATTATGGGCAGAATAGTATAGAAATAAGTGAAAAAAATAAAATAAAATAAAATATCTAGACAGTCTTTCCAATTTTTTAACATAAATAGATTGCGTTTCGTGGAATTCTAGAAGATTATTCTAGTTTTTGCATAAGAAAAAAGGGTTGTGATTAAACTCTTTGTTATGAAATATAAGCGGTGTTTATATATTTTCTAGTGATCGAAGAGTCGAGGCTACTTCATCTTAGGAATTAGTAGGTTTTATAAAAGTATAAGAACGAAAGTGGTAGGAAAACTCTTGGAGGATTACGAGAAAAAAAAAAAAAAGGGTTGCATAGGACCAAATGGAGGGGCTACTGCCCATTTCCAGCCCTGGGTCGCGACACAGCAGGTGGTGTCGCGGTAGGGACATCGTGCAAGCACAAAAGGCCGGGTGGCTGTGCGCGCAGCAGCATGTGACAGCGTGAGCATGCGCCCACGACATGGGCGCTAGCGAGCGACAGGTTTTTCTTGGTTCCAGGTCGTGACATCAATTTTTGTGTTGCGATATGAATGGGCTGGGACTAGGCTGGTCCTAGGTCGTGAAATTATTTTGAGGTCGCGACGGGGACAGTCGTTGGGGGTGTCCACGACATAGCTGGCGTGCGACATCAAAAGTTGTGTGTAGGCGAGTGCACGTCGCTACCGCGGAGTCTTTGGTGTCGTATAGAGGGGGCGGCCCAGGGTGTCGCGACGTAGCTTCTAGTGTCGCTACCAGAAAGCTAGACTATGGGCTGAAGTGGTGTCGCGACATGGTTTTGGTGTCGCGACTTGGTTTTGGTGTCGCGACATGGTCTGGCCTCCTTGGGGTCGTGACCCGAAATTGGTGTCGTAACCGGGCTGGCGGTGTGCTGCTTGTCGTAACCGACCGCAGGTGTCCCGACCGGCCCGGCTGAGCATGGGGCGTCTAACTGCTGACGGCGCGCGACGACGGCGTGGGCGCGCATGACTGACGGGGTGCGGCGCGCGCCGATAAGGCACTCCTGCGTGTGTAGTACACATGACCCACTTGCGATTACCTTTGTGGTGTGCCTTGTTTAGATCTTGTGTGGAACAACGTATGGACCTTGTTCTCGATAAAAAAGAGTACAAAATGAAAAAAAAAAATTTGTGTATGACTTAATATATGGAATGTTTATCTTACATTACCTATGAATGCATTGACGTGGTGTATTTAAAAAAAAAAAAAAAATCAATGCGTGAATAATGTCTTGGGAATTTTAATATTCTGGCAAGCCCAGAGATCTTCGTTAAAACTCATTTTACCGTTTTAGCGTATGTAGATGGCTAGTAGAGGGACGGACCTCGGTCGTCCGTGAGGTGCTTGGTCGAGCACCACATTTTTGGATGAAGCGAGGCCTTTCTTTGAGGCGGTAAGTTATGTCGCCATTGCAGGCTAGTGCGGTGGTAGCCAGGACGATCGAGTAACCTCCATATGTTCAAGGAACATCATCCTCCGGTATTCACAGGGGGAGGAGATCCGATGGTAGCAAACCATTGGTTTAGACAGATTGAGAAGATGTTGGAGGCCATGGACATTACCTCCGATGCGGCCAGGATCAGACTAGCTATGTTTAAGCTAGAGGGCGAGTCCCAAGTGTGGTGGGACTAGGTTAAGACCTTTAGAGACTTAGAGGCAATGACTTGGGCAGAGTTCCATAAGCTTTTCATGGGCAAGTATTTCCCGGCCACTGCTAGACATGCAAAGACCAGGTTCCTAGAGTTGAGCGAGGAGCTATGATCGTGATAGAGTATGTGGCTAGGTTCTGAGTTAGCTCAAACCTGCGACAATTATGTGTACCAGTGCAGCCAAGGTCGGAGATTTGAGAATGGGCTAAGATTGTCCATTCGGGGCATGATTAATAGGACTCCTCCTACAAGTTATGAACTTTATGGATTGGGACGACCATGACCGCTAGAGGAGATGGTGGATGCCGCAGTACTCGGGATGCGGGTGCTAGTGGCAAGAGGAAGGAGAGTGGGTCTTCTTGGTCGGAAGAAGCAAGGATTCTAGTTCCGTGGGTTCCGGACCACGGCCGTCGGAACGAGGGGTTGCCGGTCAGGCAGGATAGATGGTATGTTTCCATTGCCGGCGGCACGGACATGAGAGAGGATTGCCACGAGAGACGGGGATCCAGAAGGGTTTAGGGACGGGCGATCCTAGTCGTTTGTGGGACCGAGGAGATAATCTGGATTATTTCTCACACCACTAGTATGGGTTAGAGAGACTGATATCAGTCAGGAGTAGTTGCAAGACACCTCGAAGATTACCTGAATAGTGGGGGACAGTTGCCGGCTGGGGTGAGATCGCAGGGATCGGGTGGGTGTGTCCGTAGCTGATGTGATATCAGTCATGCAGTTATTTTATCTATCCATCACATATTAGTGATTATTGTTCCGATGTGCGATGTTTAATATGCATCGGTTGTGAGAGAGTTGGGCTTAAAGGTTGAGACCTTGGAGGAGCCCTTGTATGTGAGTTCTCCCCTAGGGACTAGGGTGGGTACATATAATTATGCAGGTTCGCGAGTTAGAGATCTGGGATTACGCTCTGAGTAGACGAAGTCGTAGACGTATCAAGGATTCGGCGATAAATCCTTGGAATGGTTTGGTGACGGCCATCTGAGTCGTCGCTCCCGATTGTGAGAGTAAGAGGGTTCTGCTACGGGATGGTACTCATGTTACGTTCGAGGGGATAAACCGCGGTGTTTTGCCCTAAACCATGTGCGATTCCGGATAAGCACGGACGAGTTGGTGGGTTAAATTATTCTTGCTGCAGCAGAGGGCGAGGTGAATCGAGCTTGGATCTATCTCGGATAGTGTGCGAAGTGTCTGAGGATGTTTTTCGAGATGAGCTGCGAGATTACTACCCTGAGAGGGTTGTAGACTTTTGTATTGAGTTACACCACAGCACACATTGATTCGTGCCCTGATAGGTGTATAGGAATCAATAAAATTTGTATCCCCAGGTTTCCCTCTTTGTCGTAGGTAGGCTCTTTGCGATTATAGTGGTCTGGAGTCGAACACGGGGATGAGTTTTTCTTCGTGAGAGAAGAAATGCGGATTGATTGAAAATGAGTATTTTCTTTTTGGATTTTCAGGTTTTTGTTAAAAGCGATTATTGGAGTTGGTTGCAGCTTGGAATAAAACTTGAAATAAATTTGGGAAAAGAGAACTCCTTGAAGTCTCGGGCCACTGGTGTAGGATTCTAAGGCATTCAACATATCCTCGAGTCTTTTTCCTCGTGTTGGGGATGATGACATATAGTCATTTCTTGAACCAGATCTTCATTTGGCATTAAAACCTAAACATGAAACTTTCCTTCTTAAAACATGGCATTTAATAAGCCATAATGTCCTGACAGTCTGGAACACATCTCGTAAAACTACCACTACGGTAACTAATAGGAAACTGACTAAGGTGGATAACGGGGGATCTAAAGATAAGCATCCTTTGTAGCAGGTTGCTAAATACGCGTCGGTGAGGGGTAGGTGCAGAAGATTTAACCCTAGGTAAGATGCGAGGGCGTAAACACCCCGTAAATGCACGGGCATAAAAAAAACAAGAGAACATGCAGTTTACCTCACAACCTTCGCTGATAGCTCCTCTTCAAGGATGAAGAGGTTTTAGTCAAGCATGCCTTGATTTTTTATCATCAAGGCGTGTTTGGATGGCGAGAAAATGAAAGAAAATGGGAGAGAAGAAGAAAAGCGGGAACCACCCCAGAACCAAAGTCTCGTTCTGTGCGGGTGATTGATTTGCTACAAGCTTGTCTGAGCTTATATAGTGCTCAGTAACAAAGGAAATTACATAAACATATGAAGACATCAAAATTACATCAAAGGGTAAAATTGGAAATATACAAAGCGGGGTCGTTACGGGCTGAATGGGAAGCCCGAAGAAATTCGCACATCGTGAAGGAAATTTCACTGTATTTGCCGCGAATTTTCTCTCAATGTGAGAAATCAGCGAGAAATTTCGCACCATGCACGAAATTGCTCTGCACTGCTTCCTCCCTGCACTTGGTTTCTGCATTTCTATCTTTCCAATTTTGAAGTAGATCAACCCGAATCCTTTATGCATGGATTGCTTCAATGAAATTGGTATCAAGTGTCTGCTAAAACTACAAAAATAGCCACAGAATGCGATTAGTAATATAAAAGGGACCTTAACATGCCAATTGGGTTAATTAGAATGATTAGTACACAAAAAGCACTCAAAACCTATAATAAATATGGTTCAAAATAGCACTATTTGGGTACTAATCACACATCGCCCATCTCTATGACTCCGCATAGGATGGCACCAGTTGAGTTTGGGGAACTCAAGGAAGGTTTGCTTCTGGCAGGTTGTTGGACACGGGTTTATTAGGCCAGGCACTTCACCTATACGCGAGTTCGATAGGAGTGCAGGAGTTTTGGAACACTGCGAGGGTGAGATTTTGGGGCACATAGTGTCGGCCGAGTGTCGGTGGGCCAGGGAAGGTTGCGGCCATGATGGTTAGGAAGGTAGGAGTCGATCTTCGAGATCACCTGCCCGCGGGTTCTTGGGATTGGCGGGGTACTATAGGAGGCTCATCGAGGACTTCTCCTGACTAGCAGCACCTATGAGAAGATTGACCCGAAAGGAGGTCAAGTTCGAGTGGAATGACTTGTGCAAGAAGGCATTCCAGGAGTTAAAGATGAGGCTTACTTCAGCTCTTATTACATTAGTCGGAGAAGACGGGGTACACAATGTATTGTAGCCTCGGTCGGTGGGATGTGTTTTGATGCGATCCGGGAGGGTAGTAGCTTATGGTTCTTGCAGGTTGAAGAATGCGGCAGAATTACCGCCTGAACATGGGGTTAACTGCTTAGTAGTCTTCGCCCGAATATTTGGCGCCACTATTGTTGTATGGTGAAGCGAGTTTAAGGCCTCGGACCATAAAAGTATGAAGTATATTTTCCTTGCGACGGGACCTCGATACGAGACCCGCGCGGATGGAGTTCTAAGGATTATGACTTCACTTTGCATTACCATCTAGGTAAGGAAAATGTGGTGGCTGATGCACTTAGTCGGAAGTCACGAGGAGCATTGGCTAGTATAGCTTCCAGGGAGTAGTAGATACTTTCGAGGCCCCTTGAGACTATTTGTTGATCAGCGAGCATGCTTTCGGGTACATTGGGGAGTTTAGTAGCTACGAAATCTCTGGCCAGGTAAGTGATGGTTGAGTTATAGGGACAGGACGTGGAGATAGTGTCCATCAGGGACCGAGTACAATTTGGTACAGGTGACAAGGGCTGGACCATCCACGCAGATGGTGGTCTTCGATATAGGGGATAGGTAGTGGTTCCCCAGTTGACGGATCTAAGAGAGGAGATCCTCAGGGAGTTCAACTGCTCCCAATTTATTATGCATTAGTGTACGAAGATGTACGGGGTTTTGTGTGATACCCTAAGAGCGAGATGAAGCGACACGTGAGGACTTTGTTCAAGATGTCTCACGTGTTAGCGGGTTAAGGCTCGGCACGAGGAAGCCGGCGGGGCTACTCCGGTAATGGAAGTGGCGAGTGGAAGTGGGAGCACGATCACGATGGATTTTGTGACCAGCTTGCCCTGGTGCCCTGAGCATATGGCACACGGTGTGGGTGATAGTAAGGCGGCTCGCCAAAGTCGACACACTTTCTAGTAGTGGATGACGCTCACGTAGAATTACGTCGGTTGTATCAGAGATCGTCGACTACATGGAGTGCAGGTATCCATAGTCTGGAATGAGAGACCCAGATTTATAAATATATACTTTTGGAAGAGTTTCCAAAGGCTATGGGGACACTTTGTTGCGACCATGAGTACAACCTTCCATCTACAGACAAATGGTCAATCAGAGAGGACCATACAGGTGTTAGAGGACATGCTGCAGAGGCGTCTTGGATCTTAAGGATAGTTGGGAAATCACTTGCCCTTAGTGGAATTTGCTCTGACACTTGATTGTCAGCGAGTATACAGATGGCACCATATGAGGCATTGTATGGGAGGCCATGCCGATCACCTATTTGTTGGACCGAGGTGGGAAAGAGCTCCATTACGGGTCCGGATTTGATTAGAGACACCTCGGAGAAGGTGAGCTTTATAAAGCAGCGTCTTCTCATTTCGGTCGACGAGAGAGTTCTGTTAACATACGACATCAACCGCCCAGAGTTTGAGGGTTGGCGATCACGTCTTCTTGAAAGTGATGCACAAGAGAGAGTGGTCGGTTTAGGCAAGCGAGGGAAGGCTGTTCTTAGGGTTCATTGGGCCCGCCGGATACTATAGAGGGTGGGCCTTGTAGCATACCGATTAGATTTACATGCGCTGGCGTGTCGGTGTCCGTGGGTATTCACGTCTCCATGCTCCGGAAGTACACTCCAGATCCAGCTCACGTAGTGTATTGGGGAGAGATTGAGGTTGACACAGATGGGACCTTCGAGGAGGGACCAATGCCCATTATGGATAGCCGGGATCAGGTTTTGCGACACAAGATCGTGAGGCTAGTGAAAGTACTGTGGCAACACCATGGAGTGGAGGAGTCAACGTGAGAGCACGAGGACACGATGCGGGTCGTCTATCCCTTCTTGTTTAAGGATGAAGGTACGTGGTTTAATCGTTTAATGCTTAGATGACTAGTTACATGAATGACATAAGGCACATTACATATGCATGTGAGATGATGCGATCATGTGGAATTTCGAGACGAAATTCTTTTAAGGAGGGGGGGAATATGAAACCCCGGAAAATCTGAATTTTCGAGAAAGGGTAAAATGGTAATTTCGATCAAAATCCGAAATTTTTCTATATCTCGAATGATGAAACGGATTTCATCGTTGGAATCATCTCGCAAAATCAAGCTACCATGTCAAATTTCATGAATTAGGGACGGTCAAGATTTCACATTTTTCGAGAACACTTAGGAAGTGGCCAGCGTGACATGTGGCGGTATTGAGTGGCTCTCGCGGTGTGACACGTGTCCAAATTGAAGAAAAGTCAAACGGTGAAAGGCTCAGTGGGACCCATGTGGACATGGCAACCCATGAGTAGAAGGAAATCCACTATTAAGGATAAGTGGATAGGGTATATCTGAAGAACCACTTAGAAGTTGAATAGTGGCATAGAGGACAAGTTCTCTTGACCAACCTTGACCCAACTGGTTTGGGAGTGAAAAAGAGAGAAAGAGAGAAAGGAAGAGAGTTAGAGAGAGGGTTCTACCTTCTCCTGCAGATTTTCCGATGATTAGTAGTCGGTCGGCGAGAATGAGAGGCGAAGTTGATTCCGCTACGAGAACTCGCATGGGTGCGATATTGTGGAGTTGAAAAACTCGGGCGTAAAGGGTTTCTCCTACTTACTTTATTCTTTGGCTAAGAGCCATTTTAATGGATAGAGGATATTTTGAAATTTGGGATGGCCGGGTTTTCAGTTCCAAAGATTAGGACTGAGTGATGAAATCCCTAGAGTGGTCGTTGGACAGTTTTGAGACTAAGGTTGGACTGTTCACATGACGTTGTGTGTTGTTTGTGTGATGCTTTGTGCAGTTCCAAGATGGACTATGGATTTGTTTATTAGCCCATGTGAGCTAATTTTGGGTGTTATTTCTATGAATGAATAACATGTTACTTTGTGTGAATTTTGTTAATATATGCATGTTTGATATATTAACATGAATTATTGTGAAATGGCATATTGCATTTCATATGAACTAGGGTAACCTAAAACAGTAGGTATGAGTGCATGACATGAAAAACATGGTTGTCAAATGAATTTCATGGGAAGATTTTCCAAAGAATTGCCTTGGAGAGTTGTCCAATAGTTCATATCGAGATGACCTATGATCAAGTTTCGAGATTTATCCAAGAATTCAATTCTGAGGGTCATTCAATAGAATTTTATCAGAAATTGGTATTATGTTTTCAGGAACAAAAACATTTTGTTTTGAAAACAGTGTTTTCTCACACTTAGCTTAGGCATGCGTGAGGGAGTCAATGAGGGCTCGAGAAGTGGAAAGGGTGAGTCACATTCTCATCCATAACATGTAGACATTTAAGGACTTGTATGTTTTACTTGAATGCAAGCCTGGGTGTACATTGCATGAGCACTTAGGGTGGGGAGCAACCCACCGTAGAAAATTCAACTAATGGGCATCATCAGCCACCCTGCCGTGGATCCCCTTTAGGTATGTGTATATTCAGTGGAAAACGACGCCACTATAGCTCTTGAGAAGAAAGTCGACATGTGACTTTGATTACAAGTTTTGTAAACATGTATGAAATATTATGATTTAAAATGATGTTTGTATAAGAGTGTAGTTAACCTTAAACATGTTTGACTCATGCTCGAGTCTCTGCAGAGACACTCATTTTATGGCATTGAGATACTCAATGGCTACATGTATTCCACTTAGCCGGGTTGTCAACTGATCCCGAAGCCTGGGGGCATCGCAGTAATGGTAAAGTGTTAGTGCTTTTATTACTCTTTCTATTATTTTTCTTATACTAGCTGGGCTTTCTTTATCTTCTATGTGATCTATCATATCAACTAATATTTCTTGATCAGCAGTTAACATGTTTATTTGACAAAGACAATTTTCTATGTTGTTCTTTGAATTTATTGCTTTTTCTGCTTCTGAAGTATCATTTTTGGAATTGTCTGAAGAAATAATTTCTTCGGAGACTTCTTCATGATACTCTTCTTCATCATCAAAAAGAGCATTTATTTTCTATTTTTTGCAGTTTGGGGATATATGTCCCTTTTTGCCACATATGAAACACTTAACATCTTTCTTTGGTTTTGTTCCAAAAGTTCTGTGTTGTTTATTATATTTTGGATATTTTTTATATTTGTTCTTTGGATAATATTGAAATTTTCTCATGCTTTGATGGGTTTTATGTTTATGAGAAGGGGGTAAAGGCATTTCAATCCCATATTGGTTACAAAAATATCCTAAATCTTTTCTTTAAGCTTTTAAGTCTTTCTTAACTTGATATTGTAATTTTATTTTTCAACAAAGTTTTAATCCTTCCCTTTTGACTTCACTTATGAGATCTCCATAAGTAAGTTCATTATAAGGAATAGTACCTTGCCATTTTTCTATTGGGAAGTATTTTGAACTTTTTCTATTAGACCTCTTGAAGTTCAGAGATGTTGATTAGTACCCAAATAAGGCTATTTTGAATCCTGCTTTGCTGCGTTTTGAGTACTTTGTGTACTAATCAACTTAAATAACCCAACTGATACACTAAGGTCCCAACTATGCTACTAATCATATTTTGTGAATATTTTTGTAGTTTTGTAAGCCAATGGTACCACTTTTCTTCAAGCCAATTCAAATGCGAAGAACCCGAGCCAAACTTGAAGCTGCACAGACAAAGCAGATAGCAATTGGAGCTAAATACCGAGGAAAGATTGAAGAATTGCACAAAAATTTTGTAGGGTCGCGAAATTATAAAGATGCGAAATTTTTGCATGGTGCGAAATTTTCACAACATGATAAATTTTCGCACTCTCCCCGCTTTGGTCAGACACTAATTCTCGACTACTTTTATGGCTTTTACCAAAATGCCCTAATGTAATTGATAGTCTTTCATACATTTATGTAAATTCCTTTTGACTCGAGTACTATATAAGCCTCAATCAAGCTCATGTAATGCGGGGGTCTTTTGGCAATAGAGATACAAAGGCGCGCTCCCACGCTTCCTTCCTTCATTTTCCTCATTTTCTTCCATTTTCACTAGCCAAACACACCTTGGATGATGACAAGCAAGGCATGCTTGGCTAAACCTCCTCATCCTTGAAGATAAGGCCAATCGGTGAAGGTTTCGAGTAAACTCGCATGTTCTCATGCTTTCGCATGCCCGCATTTTTAGGTGTTTATGTTCCTCAGATCTCCCCTTAGGTTGTAATTCGCTTCTGCACCTACCCTCACTAACATGTATTTGGCAAGCTTTTGGTTACGCTGATGCTTATCTCAGGATCCATCGGGCTATCCAGCTAGTTGTCTCCTATTGCTACCGTAGGTAGTTTTAGGAGACGTGTTTCAGACCGTCAAGGACATTTATGCTTATTAAATGCTATCTCAAGAAGGAATAGTTTTTAGTTTAGGGTTTTAATGCCAAATGAAGATCCTGATTCGAAATGATTATATATGTCATTATCCCCAACGCGAGAAAAAGACCCGAGAACATGTTGAATGCCTTAACCCTAAACCAAAGGGCCCGAGATCAAGGATCTCTTTTCAAAATTATCTCAATTTTATTTGCGCTTGCAACCATTCAATCTGACAATAATCGCTTTTGCACAAATCCTAAAATCCAAAGAGAAAATACCATCTGGTACTCTTCCTCATGAAGAAAAAACCCATCCTCGTGTTCGACCTAGACTAATTATACCGCATTAGCTTTTACACAAACAGTTAGAGCTTAGGATAAAGAAAATTTTGTTGATTCCAATACACCCTACTATGGCACGAATCAAATGGCGCCGTTTCCAGGGATGGTGCCCTAGTGAGATGAGAAGTTGTTGAACTTGTGATTCACATCACAAGTGTTGGTAAGTTCTCATTTCTTTTTTATTTTACCATTTTTCCCCACTTGTAGTTCAATGCAAGGGAGTTTGAAAATTTTACTGTGTAGACTGTTTTCCCCTGTTTTGATTTTAGCAAACTTCAACCCTTTTGGTAGTCTTGTTTTATGTCAGTTTCATATTCGAGTGGTGTGCAAAGCAATTTATGCAGTGGGACAGGAACACTACAAGCATATTGGAAAGGCTTAGTGATCTAGTGGAACGAGGCTGTGAAATTAGTCTTCACAAGAATCGATGGAGCTTCCACCTAAGGAGCAGCAAAGCCAGCAAGGGGTACCAAGAAATCCTAATGCTTATAGGTCAATGAGGGATCACATACACCCACCAAGAGCGAGCTTTTCGGAGTTCGGACTAGAAATATATGGTCGCTCAAGTTGAGTACACTGCGAGCCACACTATCAGCACAATCCAAGCAACAGCGCATGCCCAAGGGCTGCATGAGCATTTTGGAAAACTCCCATAGATGTTAATTTTCAACCCAAATTTGCTCTAGAAGCAGCCCTTTAAACCGGCTACAAACTCGTCCCATGCCATTAACATGGCACAACATGGTTCCAAAATCAGCCCAAAACAATAGTCCAAAGGTTAGAAGTAAACCAAAGTAGGAAGAATCCCTACCTCTTGAAGCGTAGCCCCTCGTCAAATCTCCGGACTTTACTCCTTAGTCCAACGAGTTCCGACAATCGAGACTCCAATGAACTGAGGAAGAAACCACCAGCCTCCTTCCTCTTTCTCTCTTTCTTTTCCTTTTCCTTTCTTTTCTTTCTTTTCTCTCTTTTCTCTTTTTCTTTTCTCCTTTTCCTTTCTCTCCTTTTCCTTTCTCTCCTTTCCTCTCTTTCTCTTTTCCTTTCCTTCTCACCCTCCTCCACGAACTAACCTATTTATACTTACTTGCACATTCCATGAAAGTTAACACATGGGTTGCCATGTATCACATGGGTTGCCATAGGTCACACACACGTGCTTTTGCCATGTGTCTCAGAAGACATGCATTTTGACACACGGGCCTACCATGTGTCACCACATGGGTTTCCCATGTGTCACCCGATACTCGGGACATGCCCGAAAAACATGAAATTAAGTGACTATCTCATAATCCGAACGAAATTGCCTAGCAACTAAATTTCTCGCAAGACGAACCCAACAAAGGAGGTCCTGCTTTTTGTCATCCGAGATCTAGAAAACTTCCCTTAGGTTTTCACCCATGCCAGACGACAAATCATCGCTAGCTCTTTATTTTGTAAATTTTTAATTTTTTTTCCTCGGGTTTTACATTCTTCCTCTTAAAAGAATTTCTTTGGCCCGAAACACACACACATACATATCATCACATACATATGAAACAATCATTTTCTATTATTAAATGACTAAACAACGAACCTTCATCCTCGATAAGAAGCGGATAAGTCAAGATTGTGTCCCTCAGATTCCCATGCCGCCTCTTATTTGACTCCTCGTGTCACACAACACCTTATTACCTCACGCCCCAGATAGCAAACCCGATCTCGATATCCATAATATACAGCCTTCCCTTTTCAAAGGTCCCATCTCGCATCTATAACAAGCTCCACCCAATCCACTACATGAGTCGATCTCGAGTGTACTTGGAGCATGTAGATATGGAATACTGCACAATCATCCTCATAACTTGCGGTATGGCCAACCTGTATGCAACCATACCTACCATCTCGAGTACCTTTTAAAAGGGCCCAATGATAATTCCCTAAGTGATAGCTTCCCGTCGCGAACCTCGACCACTCCTCTCTTAGGCATCACCTTCAAGAAGACATGATCACCCACCTCAAACTCTAGTGGCCACCATCATCTGTCGGCATAGCTCTTTTGTCGGCTCTGAGCTGTGAGAAGACACTTCCATATCAAATCCACCTTCTCAAAGGTGGCTTTAACCAACTCCAGACCAGTGGTGGTTCTATCTCCTACCTCTGTCCAACAATTCTTACAATTGGACTTTGAGTTCTTGCAACTCAACAAGCGCCATTCTATGTAGAGTCATCGAAATAGGTGATGTATCAGGGTGTAACTCGAGACAGAAGTCTACATCCCTATGCGATGGTAATCCCGATAATTCCTCTGGAAAAACTCCTTATACTCGCAAACTATCCGAGGTAGACCCAACTTCTGTCTCGCCTCGTCCTCCAAGGTAAGGTTTGCTGGGCCTAACCCCGCAATTGTTCCTCGTGCCACGAGAATCATGTACGACTTCAGTAAGCATAACATCATGCTTATCCCCCCCTAAAACAACACAAACATCATTCGTGTAAATGCGAACTCCTAATGATCACAATCAATGACGACTCGGTGTGCCATCAGCCAGTCCATCCTAAGGATGACATCAAACTCCAACATGTCCATGACCCTAAGGTCCACAGTGAGTAGAATCCCTGAGATCTTTAACTCACAGTCTGATAGATCTGATCAATTATCATCTTAGTTCCTAGGGGAGAATTCATACACAATAGCTTTTTTAAGGTTTCAACCTCTAATCCTAAGTCTTTCACACATGATGCAACAATGAATGAATGAGATACACTAGAATCAAACAATACTCTTGCCCATAGCGAAAGAATAAAAAATTACCCTGAATAACCGACTAATCTGCAAGCTCAATCTGAGGTGTAATGGCATAGACACGCCCCTAGGTCCTTGAAGTGCCGAAGATGTGAGCCCTCATTCCCTCGACCTCTGCAAGACACGCTCAGGCCCATGTGGCCTATCTACGAAATAGTAGGTGCTTGAAAAAGACTCGGGGGATCGATACTATCTTCCTTAGCCCATGACGGGTGAGTGAACAAACTCCCAGGTCCCCGTGCATGTTCCAATCGGGACACTAAGACTCCGAGGTGTCCCATAACTCGGGATCCTTTGCCTCCTGGGGCAATCCCGCCTAAAGTGTACAGGCCGGGGTGGCATTGGAAACACACTTCTACCCCGGGCCGGGCTAGGAGCCCTCAAGGCGCCTCCCATCTCGGGATGACTCCGATCCGGCCTCGCCCTCGTAGCCACGTACTCTGTCTCGAACCCTCACTAAACGAAGTCCTCTACTTCTTTCCCGAGCTAGAAGAAGAAATTTGACTCTCCTTCCCCTTATCACTAGCACCCGCATGCCGGATGCTCTTTGCCTCATTTACTCTCTTACCTAATATAGTTATCTCGACCATATAGTCCATATCTCGTAGGGAGAAGTCCTACACCCGCCTCTGATGTATCGATTTCAAACCATCCTCAAATTTTTCTCACTGTCCATATCTCGTGGCCACATGATCATCAAAGAAAATAGCTAACTCTTTATGAACTTAGCCACGCATCAAGCACTATCATTGTTCATTGTCTCAATTTCAGAACTCCCGAGCCTTCGTGATGTTAAGCGTATGTCGAAACATTTTCCCATGAAGAGCTCACTGAACTCTTCCCATGTCATTGCCTCCAAGTTCCTTGAGACGTTGACCTAATCCCATCACATTGTGGATCATCTTCTACCGAATGCGCTGTAGACATTCTCTCATCGGCTCAACTAGCAGCTTACGTGCCGCCACCAATGCATCAACATCCCGAACCATCTCGCTCGTTCTTTCCGAACCCCTAAGTTTATGTGTCCTAACTTGTCCTCTTTATTCCTATACATTTTATCATGTATACAATCTCACACAACACACAAAAGACAAAATCATGTAGCATATCGGCACAAAACATGAAATGCAACATAAATGCAACAATCTAGACCCACGCCCTAAGCCCTAGGTGTTCGTGATACCTAGTTCGATACCAAGTCGCGGACACCCTAAAACTGAGGGTCCCTATTGACTAACCGTCAATCTACAGAATTTCTACCTTAGGTCATCGCGCCTAAGTCTTAGTATTGGACCGGTACCATTTACTCGTGGACACCGAGTTACTCGACACCACCTCGATAAGTCCCTTCACCAGGACCCATTCATTCATATTTAAATTGAAAATATAAGAATAATGCACTTAATTACAGTCCGTAAGAGTCCACTCGCGGTCTCTCTTACCATAAATTACATACTTGACTATATCAGCAATAGTATAAAAGAATTAATTACAATTCTTTTATACAAAAAATACATTCTAGAATTAGTTTTCGGTCTCCAATCACTTTTTACAAAAAGATGTATCAAGGCCACATGTCAGCCTTCTTCACAATCACGGCCTCGTATGAGCGCCGTCCACCGGTATCGACCCTATACCTGTAAGGGCTGGGTCCCATGGTGTCACGCCCCAAAGAGAATACCACCATGGCTACTTCCCCCACCTAAGTGCACATGCAATGTTCACTCAACATTTCACAATCACATTCCAACAAGAACATGCCAATCTATATGGAATCCTACATGTCATGCCATGAATGAGATGTGACTCATCATGTACCATGCGCTCAAGTCCTCACTGACTCCCTCACACAACGCCTAAGCCCATGTGTGATAAACCGTCATTCTGGATGACATCCAATAATCATTTTTCAAAGCAAATTCATTTGTTTATAAACCAAAATCTTTTTGGATGGCACATCACAATGATCATTTTATATTCAAAATCCATACACCTTTATGTGGGTACTAGATTTTATGTCGCACCGTTGCACTTTTCAAACCCGGCACACTTTTACGCCTTCACCAATCGGGAACCATGTCCGCTACACTCACGGGTCTTTCAACCTGTGGGATCTATCTCTTCACTAATACCCTAAGACATATTTTCTTTACCATTTTCATTATCCAATGTGACTCGATGGATGTTGTCCCATTTAACTGCTTCTCCGCCCAATCAACACCAAACTTAGTGTCCTGTAATACCTCGAAATATGTCTCAATCATTTTATAACAAGTTTAGGATATAATATATGTTAAATTTGAAATTTTATGAATTTATACTGTTGAGTGTGAAAAATGATAAATAACCCTAAATAAATTCAAGAATTAAGGGTAAAAGGATAAATTGTAAAATATGACCTAAAGTGCATAAGACAAGAAGTTTATATGCCAAAATGTAATGATAATTTGAAGTGCAATCAAGAGGATGAAGGATTTGAGCAAAATGGAAAACTAATTCAAAATGCAAGGCCAAACAAGGCCTTAGGACCAAAATTAAGGATAAGGATCAAAATGAGTCTATCAATGAGCATTTGCTCATGTGGAGAAAACAGATGGAGAGACACGGCCAAGTGAAATGAGAAGCCATCTTCGTTTTATTTGTTCAAGCAAAGAGAAGGAAGGAAGGAGCAGGAGGAAAAGCAAGTTTGAAACAAAGATTAAGGTTGAACTCATCCTAACTTTGAGCATTTGCTTGGGTTTCATCAAACTCCAACTTGTATGTGATTTTAAATGTTTTAGTTCAGTTTTTGGTTGTTTTGGAAGTTGTTTGAGTTTCGATTTGGTCCTCAATCGAGGTCGTTCAGATAAAGGAAATGCCGGGTTTTGTGGAAGATGCTATCAAAATTTTCCAAACCCATGTTTTTGTCTTACCATAAACTGGCTATCACCTCATCCAAATCGAGCGATTAAAATTCGGGTAAACTAGACTCGGCGGCAAGAATCTCCTTTGAAATAAGTGTATTCACCTGACCCCGTTTGGACCCATAAAATTGGCCAAAGTAAAACCCCGCTTTAGGCGCCACGCTTTTGGTGTTTTGGCATAGTTTCTCGTATTTAGGCTATAAGTTAAGTTTCACCTATCCAAATTGAGCTGGGTAAAATAGACTTGTAGGAGAACAAATCTCCTTGAAATAAGTGTATTCACATTTGGACCCCATTAGGCCCAGAAAATTCTTCAAAGTGAAACCCTGTTTCTGGGCAGTTTCTGATACAATTTTTTGTGTTTTAGTACAGTTTTTTATATTTAGGCCATAAGTTAAGTTTCACTCATACAAATTGAGTGATTTAAATTTTTGGGTAAACTATACTTCCAGGAGAATAAATATCCTTGAAATAAGTGTATTCACCGCTGGTCCCGAAAATTCACAAATCAAACCCTGTTCGAGCAATGGCCACTGCTTTTGGTGTTTTGCCTATCCAAACTGAAAGTGATTCAAACTTATAAACTAAACTTAGGAGTAACAAATCTTCTCAAACAAGTTCAAATTCGGGACCTATCGATCCAGTACCCGTTAAAGTGAAGCTCATCAGGAAATATTTCTGTAAAGTATTTGAAGTAAATGAATAAAAGAAGGGTTGATATATGAAATATGAACACATGAACAGTAATACAAACATGTAAATGACTAGTATGATATCTCTAACTTAGATAAAAACCTAATAAACTTGATTTCCTACATATATTCCAAAGTGGATGGACAAGTAGGTATCAGTTTTGTGGATTACAAGTTATAAGTCACTACAGCCATTAAAGCTACTCTATTCACACATACGCACTCGCTTGGTCACATAATACAGATACAGTCACTATCTCGTAGCTGATGATACCAACATATACTTACTCTATTCGGGGTCATATAATGCATATAGGTCAAATGCTTCGCATGCTGATGATACTTTCGGGTATATAAAGTTATCTCCCATATCCACGTCTTTGGAATATATAAGCATAAAAAAAATGATACAAGATGATATAAGATAATATGAAACATGACACATGAAAAAGGCATGAAATATGCAAATGATACGAAAGATGCATATGATATGTAAAATAAGTATATGCATCGACATCACGAAATAAACAAAGTGACAAGTGAAGCAACAAATATCTATCACGAGAATACATCTTTTATCGCTGAAAGGTGCAAGCCGCCTTTCAAAGATAGATTCCATGACGTAGATATTATCAACTTCTGAAAGATTGATGTTCGAAAATAGCCTTTAGAACTCCGATATGGTCATTATGAGTTTTAGTAATGCCATTCAATGACTAATGCACTGCTAAGACCAGTGGACTCATGAATGTGGTATTCCAACGTATCCGACTAGCTTGTAAAGGGTATTTATCGATGATAATCCCGTGTATTCAAGATGCATAGAACATGAACAACATTTGAGGATAGTGTTACAAATCATGAGAGAGAAACGCTTGCTCATAGAGTTGATCAATGTGATTCGCTTAAGGAAGTGTCATTCCTGTGCCATATTGTATCCATAGAGGGTATTAGAGTCGACCCCGCAAAGATCAAAACAGCCAGTGGAGTTAGAAACCGCCTGTAAACCGGCGAGGAGGCCCTGGGTTTAGTAGGATACTATCAAGGCTTGTAAAGGGATTTTCCGCTACAAGATCTTCGCTACAGTTATCCTAAAGGGATAGTTCGAGTGGATGACAAGTGCCACTAAGTTTTGAACAATTAAAGAAAATACCGGGTCAAGCATCGTGTTTACTCAAATTCTACTTCTGCACAAAATATGCTATGTATAGTGATCAAAAATTGGTTAGGATGTTTATTGATGCAAGATGGAAAAGGTGGCATATGCCTCTAGATAGTTGAAACCATGAGCGTAATTATCCCACACATGATTGTGAGTCATAACAATGGGCAGGTTCACTTTGAAAATACGGCGACACCATTTACATGATAAAAATGTAGAATCTTACAAATCATAAGACTCTTCTAAGTATCTCGTTAACTCATAAAGAATTGGAACTTGAGGTAACACTCCAAGAGCCAGAGTTATTTAAGGACTATGATCGTATAATTGATTTCCGCTGATTCCCGAATCATCATGGATTGAGATTTGAATCGATGGAGCCTTGTCAGCTCAACTCGGTAGTTATTCCTTATTTGAAAATGATGATAAGAGATGTTCAGAAGAATGATGTCAAGCTATAAGAAGTAGTACAGTTAGTCAAAAATGGAGACAAGACTAACTATTTTATAGATAAAAATGGAGGTTTGTTTTACAAGAGCAGATTATGTGTACCGAATGACATGGAGTTGAAAAAGAAGTTGATGTATGAAAGCCACAATATTGTATTTACCATGCATCCTAGAGGTAACAAGATGTACCATGATTTGAAACAGTACTATTGGTGGCGAGGGATGAAAAAGGATGTGACAAAGTATGTGTCTAAATGTTCGACTTGTCAACAAGTAAAGGCTGAACATCAAGTACTGTCCTGTTTGTTAAATCCTCTTCCAATTCCCCAATGGAAGTGGGACGACATTACTATGGACTTTGTATCTGGTTTTCCCCTGACCCAAAAGAAACATGATTATGTTTAGGTAATTATGGACAGACTGACAAAGTCTGCTCACTTCTTACTAGTCCAACTTGACTATTCCATGGATCGGTTAGCGGAACTATATGTAAATGAAATTGTTAGGTTACATGGTATTCCGATATCTATAGTGTCTGACCGTGATCCACGGTTTACGTCAAGGTTTTGGAAAGAATTCAGTCAACCTTGGGTACTAGGCTGAATTTTAGTACAGCTTTCCATCCACAATCAGAGAGAGTGATTCATGCAAGACATACTTCTGGGTTCTCGCATCAGATTTTTCCTAAGCTGATGCGATATTCTTATGGAATTTTCTTATAACAACAGTTATCGGTCCATTATTTGTATGGCCCCCTATGAAACTTTGTATGGCAGGAGATATAGAACTCTTGTATGTTGGACATAATTGAACGAGCATAAGGTTATTGGTCCTGATATATTGAAAGAAAAGAAGAGAAACAGTTATTCAAATAGCAGCAAAGGCTACTAGTGATCAACAACAAAAATCATATGCCGATTTAAAGAGGAAAGATATTGAATATGAAGTAGAGATAAAGTATTTTTGAAAGTATCAGTCGGGGGAAGATTCATGGTTTTGCAAGAAAGGAATGTCGAGTCCAAGATTCATCACCTTATGAAATCCTAGAAAGAATCGAATTGTTTATCACTGGCACTCTCCTGAGTTAGTCAACTTACATGATATTTTTCACGTGTCCATGTTAAGGAAATATAGATCATAAGAATTGCATATCCTGCATGTACAAGAGGTGCAAGTGCAATAGGATTTCTCCTATGATGAAGAGCCAAAAGCTATATTAGCTCAAGGAAACAATTTATGTATCAAGCAAAGTATCGTTATGAAAGCACTCGCAACACCATGGCAAGGAGGAAGCTACGTGGGAGCCAGAAGTAACTATGAGGACACAGTACCCGCAACTATTCAATTCAGTAATAATTTTGAGGGTTTTAAATTTTTAAGGATAGAGAACGAGTCAAATATACCCAATCGCTTTATAACAAGTTTAGTGGTATAATATATGTTAAATTTGAAATTTTCTGAATTTATACCATATGTGAAAATGATAACAACCCGAAAATTAAATTCAAAAATCAAGGGTAAAAGGGTAAATTGTAAAATAAGGACCCAAAGGGCATAAGACAAGAAGTTTATATGCCAAAATAGAATAATGAGATAATTTGAAGAGAAAATGAAGAGAGATGAAGGGCTTCTGAGCAAAAATGGGAAAATTAACTAAAAATACAAGGCCAAACAAGGCCTTAGACCAAAATTAGGGATATGATCAAATGGTCTAATTAATGAGCATTTCCTCATGTGGAGAACAGAGAGACAGCCGAGAGAGACACTTGTTGAAGCCGGAGAAGTCATCTTGGGTTTTATTTTGCTCAAGCAAAGAAAAGCGAAGGGGAAGGAGAGGAGGAAAGCAAGTTTGAACAAAAGATAAGGCTATGAACTCATCCTAACTTCTGAAGATTTCATTCGGGGTTTCATCAAACCCTAACTCAGATAAGTGTGATTTTAATTGCTTTAGTTCGCCGTTGTTTCTGGGTCAGTTGAGCTCGTCATGGTCCTCACCGTGTGAATGCTCAGGAGCAAAGGAAATGTCGAGTTTTAGATATGTCGCCAAAAATTTTCCAAAACCCACGTTTTTGTCTTGGCCATAATTTGGATAAACTATACTTCTAGGAGAACAAATCTCCTTGAAATAAGTGTATTCAAATTTGGACCCCATTAGACCTAGAAAATTCGTCAAAGTGAAACCCCTATTTTTGGGTAGTTTTTTATACAGTTTTGGTGTTTTAGTGCAGTTTTAGGTATTTAGGCCATAAGTTGAGTTTCACTCAACCAAATTGAGTGATTCAAATTTCTGGATAAACTAGACTTTTAGGAGAACAAATCTCCTTGAAATAAGTGTATTCACATTTGGACCCCAATGACCTGTAAAATTTGTCAAAGTGCAACTCGTTTCAGCGCTTTCTTATACAATTTTGGTGTTTTGCATAGTTTCGGGGTATTTAGACATAAGTTGAGTTGGTTATAAGTCGCCCTGCTGTCATTAAAGGAAATTTCGCTTGGGTCATTAAAGCAGCCCGCTTGGTCATTACAAATACTCGCTTCTCGGGGTCACATATCACGCATAGTCACTACCACGCACAACGCTTTATACCTTTGTGTGATATACGACTCGCTGGGTCATACAAGATAAGCATAGGTCAATGCTTTTTACGTTGATGATTACCTTCGTATATACGCTATCTCCCCGTGATCCACGTTTTCGGGAATATACATGCATAAAAAAATGATATAAGATAATATGAATATGACACATGAAAAGGCATGAAATATGCAAAATGATACGAATGATGCATATGATATGTAAAAGAAGTATGTTTATAAGCTTTATTGTATATATGTAATCAAATTAAGGATCACCGTGCGGTCATATATGTTATATGTTTCCCACTAAGCTATAAGCTTAAGATGTGTGTTTCATCCGTGAGGCGCTAAGCGATATTCAATGAGATTATGCATCCGCTGTGTGGCCAACACAAAGAATAGAAGTCCAATTCTAAGTAGGTTTTGGATTTGTTTTTGTATATGTAAATGTAGAGTTTTGCAATAGTGAAATCAGATAAAGAACAAGTAAACGGGACTTTATATATGTACAAAATATTATGAACACCATTATAGTGTTATTTTATATGTATATGTTATGCTTCTATTTCTTTATGAAAATACATATAAATTGGGCCCACCAATGACAGAAAAACAGGTTAAAGTCCTAGTCTCGTGACGCATCCCCACTCTTCGCCTAGGCGGGGGCACGACAATGTCAATTTACCAACCATGCATGTACTCACACCCATTTAATATGATGTCCCTATGCATATGCAATGCAAGATGTCATTGCATGTTATATCATGTCACATGCACAATGAACACTACATGGACAATTCTACCCATGCATATCACCAATGCATCATGGACAATTATATCTATATGCATATCATTTCCATACATTAATTCATTCATGTCAATATATCACAAGTTATTGCTATCAACATCACATGTACAAATCATTACTTAATAAGTAATGGAGCACTTTATCCTTCAGTAAATTACTGTAACCTCGTACACAAATATCCTACAACATGCCATGTAATGGCTATGTCTACACATACAATTCATCACATGTCAATATATTAATACACATATCAATATTTCATCAAACAAGCATGTCATGCCATGCAATTTGTACACTTGGTGTTATGATCAAAATTTCAGTACGATGTGAGTACCAAATGTCAATCACTGGCATATGGCTAGATTCTATACTCAAAGAGATTTTCATAGAGTCTAAGAATGCATGAATCGGAGTTCGGATTAGAAAGATATGGTCGTCCGAAGTTGGAGTACACCAGGAGCCACACTATTGCGCCAATCCACATAATAGTGTGCCTGAGGGTTGCAGAAGCACTTTGGAAACTCCCGTAAAAGAAATTTTTCAACCCAAATTCACTCCGGAAGCAACCCTTTAAACTGGTTACAAACCCGTCCCATGCCATTAACATGGCATAACACACTTTCAAAATCAACCCAAAACAATAGCCCAAAGGCTAGAAATAAACCAAATAAGGACAAATCCCTACCTCTTGAAGCTGTATTCTCAGTCGAATCTTCTGACTTTACTCCCAACCAACGTTCCAACCATCAAGACGCTAATAAACTGAGGAAGAAACCGCTAGCCTCCTTCCCCTTTCTCTCTTTCTTTTTCTTTTCCTTTCTTTTCTTTCTTTTCTCTCTTTTCTCTTTTATTTTCTCCTTTCCCTTTCTCTCCTTTCCTCCCTTTCTCTTTTCCTTTCCTACTCCCCCTCCTTCATGAATTGACCTATTTATACTTGCACATTCCATGCAAGTTGACACATGGCTTGCCATGTGTCTTGTAAAGACATGCATTTTGACACATGGCTTGCCATGTGTCACTCCCATGGCCTACCATCTGTCTCTCACATGGCTTGCCATGTGTCACCCGACACCCGATGCCTCGAAAAACGTGAAATTCTAACTATCTCGAAATTCAGACCAAATTCGTATGGACAACTAAATTTCGCGAGACGAACCCAATGGTGAGGTCTGTTCGTCATCTATGATCTAGAAAACTTCCAGGTTTTCAACCTGAACGTATCAACAAATCACTATTTTGCCCTTCTTTTTTCAAAAAGTTTCAATTTTTCCTGCTCTTATAAAAATTAACTTTAAAAATATATCCTAAATATCAAGCTACTTCTTTTATCATTGACATTCAGAGCTAATTTAAATTGTATACAAGAACATTGATTCCCTACTTCATATATTTTTAAAAAACCTCTCAAAAACTTTCAACTACTAGTAGTGTACCTTTACAAGTACAATACAAAATACTAGAGGGTCATATATGCAAAAATGGTGTATGTATCAAAACATCATTTTTGTTAGTATAAAATATAAGTCATCAAGTTATTTTAGGAACTCCTTCCTAATTAATAATTATAAACCTTTTTATGTAGATAACAAAGTTACATACAAAAATCAATAAGCGGGATTTAACATTTGATATCATAAAAGGAAAAAAAATACAAGAAATAAATCAAATCCATGATAAGATAAATCTTATTCAAAATAAAAAACAACAAATAAAATTTATTCAAAAAGAAATTCAATACAAGAAGATAGAAGAAAATTTAAAGTCAAAACAAATACAGGAAAGAATTCAACATGTGACGCCCCCCAAATCCAGAACTCCGCTTTTTCGACCACTGACAAGTCTATTGCGACAGAATTCCTCTATTGTGCGCACGTCCTTGTCGTGTGCCTGCCCAAAGCACTATCGCCACACGCACAAACCCTATTGTATGAGCATCTAGGGCACTATCGTCGATCGCACAGACCCTGTTCTGTACGCGCCTAAGGCGCTATCGCAGTGAGCAAAAAACCCTATCATGTGCGCGCCAAGGGCATTGTCGCCACGCCCCTATGGTGCACGCATCCCAGTCGCACGCGCACGCCGCCAACTCTATCGCGACCCAAAAACTCTCTATCGTGATGTAACCTCCCACCCCTACTAACTCTATCGCAACCCAACCCGTAGCCGCAACATGGGAACCTCAAGCTCTATCCAAGTCTGTCGCGACAGAGAATTCTCTGTCGCAACATAATTCCTCAGCACATAACTTTGTCGCGGCGCATCCAAGGCCTCAAGCCGTGGCGCTGCATGGCCTCCTCTCTGTCGTACAGCTTGCCGTGACCTAAACCTCCGTCAGAATGTAAATTCTCCTATTCTCGCTGAACTCGTCGACATAAAAATATTCCGTCCTAACATGGGGGAATATTCGCCGCAACACAAGAACCCTACCCAAGGCCAAACTATGTCGCGACACATAAATACTCTATCGCGACACGAAACTCCTGGCCTGGCCAACTCTGTCGCGACAAGAAACCCTTTGGTCTTAGTCAAACTATGTCGCAACATAGAACACTCTATCTTGACACAACTCCATAAAACCCTGTCGTGATGAAAAATTTTCTGTCATGACCGAAATTCCTCGTCAACTCAAGTTCTCGTTTAACCCCAAATTTTCTTATCGCCTCGATCGCTCCTTTGGCCAGGATCAAAGACTAAAAATTGGTTTTTTCAATCGATTTATAGCCGAAAAATAGGTTTTCGCGCTCGAAAAATGTGTATTTGAAAATCTAAGAAAAATCAGAAAAAATCGCCTTCATTTTCACATTTTTTCGACGATCGGGTGCAACACGCCCCGGGAGCGCTGGGTTGGGAGAAAATCGATCAGATGACGCCGAGAACTGATGCACTAAAGAATCGCTGATTTTTCATACGCTAAAAGTCCGTTTGCTCGCGCCCAGATATTTTCCCGTTTTTATCCAACTGCCCGCATTGGTCTCGCCTTTTTTGAAGAATCCAATACTTGCAATTTTATCCAACTGCTGATTTTAAATCAAGCTTAATCTAATCTGCCTAGAATGATTTCTTAACTGATATATGAGATCCAATCAAGCATTTGAATCCAAAATCAAATCCAACGGTTAGAAATAAATCACAACGGTTTTTTGACAATCCAATGCTATTTTGACTCCAAAAAATTCTATAAATACCCCTAAAATCATACACTTTCATTACAAACTCATTCATCCACATCTAAGCTCCATTTCACTCTCAAATAATTTTTCTTGTTCTTATCCTAATTTTTCAAAAGACTAAGAATTAAGGTATGTTTTTCGCTCATTAATTTTGTTTTATGCATATTTTATTTAGGTTTATTTTGGTGTTGGAATTAATTTATAATATATATTTTTTATACTATACTATTTTAGTTTTTTTATAATTTGATAATACTATTTTTAGTTAATTAATTATATTAGTTATTTAGTTAATAGTTATTTTAGTTATATAATGTTTCAAATCCTAGTTATTTACTATAATCTTATTTTAGTTATACAATACTGAACATTTTTATACTATAATTTATATTTTTATACTATAGTTTTGTTTTAGTTTTATAATTTGGATAATACTATTTTTAGTTAATTAATTATATTATTTATTTAGTTAATAGTTATTTTAGCTATATAATGTTTCAAACTTAGTTATTTACTATAATCTTATTTTAGTTATCTAATGCTCAAACATTTTTATAATTATGTAAATCTATATTTTTATAAGATAGTTCATTTTATTCTTTATAATTGGATAATACTATTTTTAGTTAATTAATATATTATTTATTTTAGTTAATAGTTATTTTAGTTATATAATGCTCTTCAAACTTAGTTATTTACTATAATCTTATTTTAGTTATATAATGTTTGAAACATTTTATACTACAATCTATATTTTAGTAATTTGAAATATATTACTTACATGCATATTTTATTTTTAATGTATCTTAGTTTTAATTTGGTTTAATTTGATAATAATAAATTAAGTTAGATATAATGTTTGAAACTTAGATATTAAACATCCTACTATTTCATAATTTGAAACATATTACTTACATTAAATTTTAGTTATACTTATATAATGCTCAAACTTAGATCTTAGACATATTTAATGTTAAAAATTTAGATCTTCTTAGATATCTTAATGATATTATTAAGCTATATATCATGTTATAAACTTAGGTCTTACTTTTATGTTAAATTTACATATATATAATGTTATTATAATGATATCATATACAAAGATCACACATATTTGAATTTTATTTTCAATAAACTCACATGTATTTATAGAATGGCATGGAAGTCGGGAGGCCGAGATCCCGTACTTGAGGTATCAAGGTGACTTTAGAGGATATAAAAATGGAATAATTTGTAATTATTGTGGTTTAAGCATAAAAAGTAAGAATTACTCTTAAAGTTTAATTCATTACACTTATCCTCTATTCAAATACAAAGAAGTGTCCAAATGTGCCACCGAAAGTAAAACGCAACATGGGTCATTCAAGCAACTTTTAACATAAAGGTAAATCAAAAGCTTAAAAGCAATGATATGGAAGAAATTCGAATGAATTACTTATAAGACAATTTTATGAAAACATCAATTGTCTCTTAATGATGATGAGGATGAGAGAGGGGCGATGAGGATGTGCATATGTATTATACCTACACGCACTCGGATTTGAAGTAGATGAATATCGAGAAGAAGACGCGTAATCGTGCCAGTGAATGGAACAGAGATCGAAGCCATGGATTTACGAGTAAAATAAAATAGGTAAATCTTTATACCTAATTCATTTTTCTACATAATTATGTATAAAATAATGTAAGTCGATTTTATTTTTCAGATAATTGCAATAGTGAAGTCTCTTCACAACCAGTATCCATCAAGACGTATACAAAGATCACAAAGTGAACTTAAGATACCTGATCCATCACCGCCAATTGCACCATCATTATACAAGTCTTCGACCGCAAAACAAAGTTTCAAAAAATATGTTTAAAGGTGGTTCAATCAAGGAAACACCGGACAATTAATTAGCAAGTTCTACATATATGAAAGTGTTCCCCTCAAAAAGCCACTCACGCCATTTTAAGAACATACTTGCGGCACAAATAAGCAGGTTTGTCTAATTATATAATATGTTTTTGCTATTATGATCTCCATATGAAATAATATGTTTTAATAATGACATTATTATTCCATATGAAGTATGTTTTAATAACCACTTTCCTTGAATTATTATATGTAAGTGATAGACTCAACCACCATTCCGTGATGAAATCAAAAAAAGTAAGTACTGAAATGGAGTATAAAGATATGGAAACTTATAATAACTTACAAAGGGAGAAATGGGAGAGACATACGGATGTACAATTATGGATGGATGGACCGCCAACTAAATCGAAATATACTAATTTCTATGGTATATTCAAAAGGAAGCAGCGCTTTCTCAACCGCTTTTTATGCGCCGATAAGATTAAAGACAATAAATACATATATGGTCGAGCCAAGGAAGTTTGAGAAGCAAATGTGGTTCAAATTGTAATGTGAGAATGGATCAAGATTCAGGAAAGCTAGAAAGTTGTCACGAAGAAATACAATCTCAGACGGGATCTCCATGTGCAAAGATTAACGCATTGATTTAATGTTTGGAAGACATTGGTAAAGGGATAGTGTTGCCTGGCTGATCTGAATGGCCGAAAAGATAATCTCAACTTCATTTACAATCATGGCTGTCATTGCAAAATGCGACGTGTACGTGAAGAGATATTCATACCCGGAGCAAACAAGATTTGCAACAAACTATATTGCCCTTGATAGTCTTCTAAAAAGAGGGTTGATTTTGAAGAAAGTCTTTATTAGTACGAATGGTCATCTCACAAGCTTAGCCGGATTGAAGTTGGATACGTAGGTTGAAAACCGTTGCTCGATCATCAATATTGGGAGAAGGTGGAGAAGCTATTGTCCATCTATGAGGCACTATACACAGTGCTTCGCATTGTTGATTCATAAGTCATCCCAACCATGCCATTTGTCTACGAGTTGATTCGGTTGATGAAGGTAAATTTAGATCGACTCAAAGCTAAAGAGTTGATAGGTCGAAAACGTGATGTGTATATATGTACGCCTATGTGCGCAAGTGCACGCGTCGCCTCAAGTAATATAATGATAGTGAGTACGCCTTGCCTGAGAATCAAGCTAATAAGTAATCGACTTAACCTAGCCTATGCTTTATTTGGATGTTGGAAAATCTATAGAAAAATTCAGCATCACCTAGGCATGCAAGAATGACTGTGATAAAGACTAAAAAGTTTTAAGATATAGATTTCACCTAAAACAATGATGTATGAAACTCCTAACCCAATTAATCGATGGTCAATTTCATCATGATGATGAAGGTATTTAATCCACTGTATATTCGAATCTCTCTCGAAAGCATTCGTGACACTACCCTTAGAAAAGGTTATACCGCATCTTTGCCTCAAAACCATCGCACCAAGGACGATTGAACCCTATAAATCTTAATACCACACATAATCTCACTCTATATCTCTATCTCATGATAATTAGATGGTAAATCATCCATGCAGTCTAATTTAACTCACTTCTCGTATTTGAATCAAAACCACACCATGCAAATATTGGCCAAATATCCACAAGCATTAAGATCTAAATGAAATACTCAACATAAATATGAAATAAAACATCAATCAATATAAATTAGGAGAGATTCATAATAAATATGTTCACACATCTAAACCCTAAGAAAACTAATTAAAACATATGGAAAAGTAAATGCAACCATCAAAAGAAAGAAAACTAAAAAAGGAAAGAGAGAAAAACAATTCTCAAGGCCAAGCTCCCTTTTCTCCATCTTCTTCTTCCTCAAGTGTTCTTCCTTCCAAGAACGAACCCTAGAATTCCAAGAACAAGCCCTAGGTGTTTCCCCAAAGAGAGCTGTTCCTCCCAAAACGCCAAAAACCGTCTCCAAATCGGCCCCCTCTCAATCCTACGATCTGAGCTTTGGCAACCTCCATTACTGGGCTCAAAATGGGCAAAAATCATCCAAAATCGACCCTAATATCGCGATTACGCCGCGGGCCACGCCGCACCGGGATGCTGCGCTTCGTAGCTCTCTCTATGCAACGCTTCACGATGCTAGAACGTCGCGATGTTCTTACGTCGACGCTTGTCGCAGCCTTTCCCGCTGGCCCCAACTTCGTAAGACCAACTTTGTTATCGAACTCCGATTAGGTGTTCTTGTACAGTTGGAAAGCTCTTTTGAAGTGTAGTAATCCATCCATATGACTTGATGCGCAATAGGAGCTTCATATGATGTCCGAAAACATCAAAGTATAGTAGCCTTCCCGTCGAAGGTGCTCGCAATGTTTATCGGTTTTCTTCAAGTTTTGGGAATCAGATAACTTTCGTTCTAACTCCACCTCAGGTTCTCGTATCCCCCGAAAGATCTTGAAGTGTAGAATTCATAAATATAAAGCTTGCTTCAATTGGAGCTTATATGATATCTGAAAACGTCAAAATACAGTAGCTGCTCCTGTAGTAGTTTTTCCACCAATTTTGCACAATTCCATCAAATGATGACCATCAGCGGGGTAAGGAACTTTTAGGAGCATTAGTAAGTACTCTATTTAAATATAAAAACACTAGAAAAATCTTAATCAAAGATAGGGATAAAATGAGTATTTAAGATACCATCACACCCTCTAAATTTTAAATTTTTTGCTTGTCCCAAGCAAGAGTACTGAACTCAAAACAAAACAAAATTTGAAAATGACATGAACTAAAAATAATGAGGGTGAGTATGATAACATGTGATTCCAAAAATGGAAGAATCAATATGAACAATTTAAAGCAATATTAGCCTTTTCAACCAAAATTTAGGATCCTTAAACTCTTTAAACTTTTCTAATAATACGGCAGCAAAGCATGGAAGTGCAAAGAAAATCAACCCCCAAGTCCGTTGTACCGACCTTCCCAAGGAACTAAGTGTAGGTGATAGCACGATCTTCGTATAGCAAGGTCCTAAAGACTCTAAACTAAGCTCAACTCACCTATTCGGGAAGAAGCTAATCAAGAAAGGATAAGAACGCACCCCTTTTATTCATGATCAAAATACCTAAAAAATTTCCTAAATACCTAAAAGTGAAGGAGAACTCAGTGCCAAGAAGTTTTAGAAGAGCGCCTCAGAATGATCCATCGGGTGACTCCCACCGCTGGTTAAGGGCACCGTATTAAATTCCTCCAAACTTCACCCCGAACACTACAACCAAACTCAAAGGCCCTAGGCCGTGGAATGATCCATCTGTCCCATGTAGCGGGCGTGAAGTCAATGACTCCCTAGCTCACTGGCTTAGGGCATTAGTCTTTTGAAAGGCCCTCGAGACTGCACTCAGGATTCCGATCGATGATCCAGCCTTCCTATTCTAATTCACAAGCTTCTTTTTTTTGCTTTTTTTTTTCTTCTTTTCACTTTTTTTCTATTGTTTTCAGATTTTTTTTTTTTTTTTTAAAGTCAGCTCATGGCAATCCTCTTTGTTTAGGTGTGTCTCAATACTTAGGTGGGCTAGAATCCCAAGGTTAGCTGAATTCAAGGCAAAGGGTTCGTGGGACCAAGGTATGGGCGGAGACCAAAAGTGTGTGTGTGATAGGATTCCTTGGAGAAATAGCTTCTTCAGCACAATGGAGGTGACTAGCTTGTCACCCACACAAGCAAGTACACACCTGTGATCATTTAAAACCTAAGGGTCCTATTCCTCTTTACATTTGCTACTTTAAATAATTGTGTTCAAATGACCTTCTACTACCAACAAGGCATCAAACTCACTTATATGAGACACAAATAAATAAAAGAATAATGAAAAGCACATGCGCCTAACAACCAAACAACTAACTAAAATGTATGAGATACAAAATTGGATTTGGGAAATTTTTTTTTTTTTTTTTTTTTAATGATTTCTTGAATTCACTCCCCAAACTTGAAATGAACATTGTCCTCAATGTGAAACAAAAGCAAGAATGGATAATGAGTACTCTAAGGTTGATCAAGTCTCCGTAGTTGCTCCAATGAATATGGCTCGCTTTGAGGCAAAGAGGTGTTGGTGAGAGGGGTTAGACTTAAGTCCAAATGAAGGGATGCTTGAATATGGTTTCCTCTCTGCCTTCTTGCTGCTGCAGCTTTCTTGTTTTGGGCTCCAACTGTGAAGACCAGGCAACTTTGTCATCCTAACTCGACGGTGTTCTTGGTACCGTTGGAAAGATCTTGAAATCTAGAATCCATCCATGGCATTTGATAATAGAGCCTGAAGTGATGTCTGAAATCAAAATACAGTAGCCTCTCCTGCTAAAGGTGCTGCAATGTTTGCTGGTTTTCTTCAAGTTTTGGAACTTGCATAACTTCTTTGTTCGAACTCCAATTTTTGTGTTCTTGGTATCCCTGGAAAGCTCTTGAAGTGTAGAATTCATAAATATAAAGCTTGCTTCAATTGCAGCTCATATGGTATCTGAAAACGTCAAAATACAGTAGCTGCTTCTGTAGTAGTTTTTCCAATTAATTTTGCACACCAAAATGGATGACCGACTATAAGTATAACCCTAGAGCATTAGGCAATTCTATTTAACATAAAACACTAGAAAAAACTAACTAAAGCATAGGGATAAATGAGTATTTAAGACACTCATCAAGAGTGGATGAAACTTATCATCAGATCGTCAGATAGAACTCTTTAAGCATCCTCTTCATGTTATAACTAATTAATTTCCTTCAATTTATTATTCACATTTAATAATATTATGTTTATATTATTATCGCATACTAACTCTCAATAACTATTGCAGTATACTATCTAAATCCAAAAATTTCACTACGCACTGAGTCGGGTTCTAACCTGAGCTACTTCAAGTTGTTCATGATGTTTTCTAAATTAGATCCTAATGCCGAAGGCCTTGTAATTGAACGAGGTAAATTAAGTAGTTTCTAATTATAATTAATTGATTCAATTTATTCAATGATTTTTTATTTTAGATTTTTGACATTTGAATTACAGCTATACTATTCCGCGATGCAAAAAAGGATTCGTGATCGCAAAGAATAGCGTCAAGATCGTAAATGGTTCCTGTGAGTGTTAATTCTCATTATAAGTCAATTTTATAACTATTTTATTATTATATATATTGAATATAAGTACTTTTTATTGTGAAGCAAATGGTGGTTTTTGTATGGAAATCACGCTCCAACATTAAGGAGTTTCGTTTTAGCGTTCTTTCCCCAAACCGCGCATCATCTTCAGCCAGGAAAGAAATTGAGCACATTCGCTTCTCTAATTCATACCAAACAAAGAAATCTGCTTGCTTATCCTAGGCTCCAACAATTGGTTTTTTGTTATTACAACATGAAACTAAAGATCCGTGATATGGAGGCAGAGACCAATAAAGTTGCCGAGAATAATTATCTCAATTTACTTGAAATTTCAGCTGAGTTTGGTGAAGAATAAGAGAATCAACTATTTCAATGGGTTAGACCTCTCCATTTAGATGATAAAGATGTAAATACTGATCCACAAATTGCTGCACTTGTTCGAGAAGTAGGTGTTAATGTTGAGTGGGTTTTATCTGAAGAAGTTCATAGTGAAAGTTTTAGTCAAGACATGAGAGACTCATTCAACCCACAGCATTTCTCGAATTCTTTGATTCAAGTGTTAAACATAGTAAGAGACCAAGTTTTCCCGGTACTTCTACTACAGTTATGATGGCTCAAGAGGAGAGGGACCAATGATGGTAGTGATAATTGAAATGATGGGGCGGGATATTGCGTGATCCACAACAAAGTCAATATTTCACCGGTGAAGATGATTTCACTCATGCTACACAAGATGCACTACTGGGCCTAGAGGAGCTCTGCCGTGCATTTGAGCTACTAGAAAGCCACATGGGAGGCAAGACAACGAAAGATGACAATTATACAAATGAGGATCTGATTTCGCCGCTTTTGAGTCCATGAGTATTGAACTCAATTCAAGATTCATCGAATGAGGCAACATATTTCCTCCTTATACAATGATATGGTCAGCCTTCTTCACATCCTTCAGTTCTATTGATAAAGAATATGAATGGTTAACTATCCTCATGATCCTCAAATGCCATTCCAAATTCCATATCAATGCAAGAAGATTTCAAAAGAGCATGTGGGGCGATCCCCGAATTTCCTATCCAATAAGAGGTTGCGGGAGAGTCAATGCATTTATGTATGGTGACATGTCTAAGTTACAATCAATATTATTGTAACACTATGTCTTCGTATGAATATTATTCATCAAGATGGATCCCTTCATCAAATAATGTAATGTGAGCCACATCTGCCTCATTTTTGGTTTTAAATGACTACTGGATGTAATTTCTCGATAAATTATAATGAATATCATCTTCAACAAGTGTATATTTTCTTATTTATGTATTTTTTATAATTCAACAAAGTATTTCCATAAATTTCAAAGTATTTTTGTTAATTTTTGCATTACCGGGAGTATTTTGCTGTATGACCACCGATATTTTCCGATATTTCTGATATTTCCGTAAAATCCAAGTACCGATATATCCGTAATTACCGATATTTTGTTACTTGGTTGTGACAAGGGACCCTCTGTCACAACATTTTCACGACAGAGAATAAAACACTATCGCGATTAAACCGTAAGAAAACACCATGCTCGCGACCTCAAAAACCCCTTGTCACGACTCTCTTAGCAACCGGCCTCGAAGCCCGGGAACCAGAAGTGTCGTGATTACAGAACCATGTTTGCAACCTAAGAGCTGAAAGCTCTATCACGACAAAGAAAACCTCTGTCGCGACCCAAACTCCAAAATGTGGGCAAGAGACTCTCCGGGCCTTTTTCGTGACTTCACACCTCCCCCTCCCCCCCTTTTTTTTTTTTCTTTCTAAACACCCTAAATTGATGCATTCACTTCTAATTTCTACACATTTTATACAAACAATATAAAATCTCAAATCCTTTCAATGCAATATTGAACAAGTCAAAATAATATTATATTATAAACTTCTCTATTTACATGTACTAAAATCGGTTTTCGCCCCATAATTTTGCTAAAACACAAGAAAGCCAAATTGGCCTTTTCACAACTAAGCTCGATGTGTTTCATCCTCCTGTAACTCCATGACTAAAAATATTTTCCCACGACATGGTGAGCAATGCCTAGTAGATGAATTACTAGTGGCTACCTCACTTAAGTGCACATGCAATGGCAAACACACACATGTTTAAGTAAAATATGCATTCCCATCAAATGACTACATATCACGCTCTATGTTTCAGTCCTCACCGACTCCTCTACACATGTGCATTTGCCATATGAAAGTTTTCAAAACAAAAGATTTTGTTTTTGAAAATCCTATCGGGTCAATCTCCGATATAATTTATCAATATTACTCCAATAAAATTTTTTAACAACCCTCCGATATAATTCTATCGGACATACTCTAATATAATTTATCTGGTTTAAAACCTCCGATAAACTTTATTGACATAATACCCGATATAATTTATTTATTAGACAACTATATCAAATCATCTAAACTCCATGTCATGCACTCGCCACACCCGTTTTACGCGATAAACCCCAAGTGGGCATATGAAATGTGGAATGTCATTTCATAAAGAACATATTTTAATATAATTTACATCATCATAATTTTGGCGTTAATACATCAAATAAGCATATATCAACATGATTCTCATACAACCAACATGCTATTCATTTTTTCATACAACACACAAAACAAACATTACAGTTCAGAATCGGGCCCGAAAATTCCAAAGATTCACTTAAATTTTTAGATCGAATCAGACAGCCCACTCACCATTTCTAAGAGAACCCATGCCATTTAAATGGCTCTTAGACCAAAAATAACCAAAGTAGGAGAGAAAACCCTACCTCTCGGAGTTTGGCGAAAACCCCGGATTCTTTTACCCACTCGAAGCTCTCGTCGTGTGGACGAACTTTGCCTCTTGCTCCGATGAAAACCAACGGCCCGATCTCCGTAAATCCTAGAGAGAAGTGGAGCCTCTCACTCCTCTTTTCTTCTCCTTTCTTTTTCTTTCCCTCATTTTTCTCCTCTCCCCACTGAATTTGATCCAACATGATTCAAGTGGGAAGTCTCCTCCTTGCCACATGTCTCTTCCTCATTTGTTCTCTTTTCTCTCACCTTATCCCCTTATCAAAAGACTCGATTTCTTCTCTATTATGTTGACACATGACCTCCATGGGCCACCCCTTAGACTTCCCCTTTTGTTTTGACTTGTCTCTCCATTTGACACATGACTTTTATTGAGCCATTTAACCAAGTGTCATGTGTCACTTACTACACCTTCTAAGTGGGCTCTCGAAAACATGAAATTCCGACCATCTGAATCCGACAAAAATCCGACCGGGTAATCGATTTACAGATAATTCAACCCGTGAAGTCCGTTTCTATCCGGGAGATTTAGAAAAATTCCGTGTTTCAACTAAATTACCTTACCCTTTTCTAAAAATTGAATATTTCCCGTGTTTTACACAATAAGTTAAAAATAGAAAACTTAATTATGTTCTCGATTTCAAATGCTTTTGAATAGGGAAACAACATATGGTTTATTTACCATATGAAAAAAAAATTTCTGAAAAACAAATTCCTACTAAAGCTAAACCAATTCAAATGAATCCGGAAATTCTTGAATATTGCAAAAAATAAATTCAAGACTTATTAGACAAAAAATTTGATAAGACTAAGTCATTTCATGGAGTTAGGAAACTTTCTATGTCTTAAAATGCTGAATTAGAAAGAGGTACTCCAAGACTGGTTATCAATTACAACCATTAAACAAAGTACTTCAATGGATTGTATCCCATACCTAATAAAATAGATTTGATAAATAGATTGAGAGTACACTGCAACAATTTCAAAATTGATATGAAATCTGGATTCTAGCAATCCAAATTAAAAGAAGAAGATAGTACAAAATCGTATTCACAGCTCCATTCGACACTCATGAATAATGTGAATATTACTGGTACTTAAAATGCACTTTCTCGCACTTCAAAATATAATGAATGATATTTTTAATTATCATACTATGTTTCTATAGTATACATTGATGATGTCCTTCTTATATTTTCAAATTTAATTGAAGAACATTTTCAACACTTAAGAATTTTTCAAAAAATTATCAAAGAAAATGGATTAGTAATTTCAGTAGCAAAAATGAAACTTTTTCAAACTCGAATAAGATTTTTAGGATTTGAAATCTATCAAGGAAAAATAAAACCAATACTAAGCCATTGACTTTGCAAACAAGTTTCCAGATTAAATTAAGGATAAAAATCAACTTCAAAGATTTTTAGGAAGCCTAATTATATGTCGAATTTTTATCTGAACCTTAGGACTTTATCAAACCTTTGTTCCAAAGACTTAAGAAAAGTCCTCTTCCTCGATTGCATTAACATACTAAGATAATCAAAACAAGTCAAATCTCAAGTTACAAGTGAACTTCCTTGTTTGTGATCCTACATCCATATGTGTTTTTCCTTTTATAAAGACTGATGACTCTGACATAGGTTATGGTGGAATTCTTAAATAAGATTTACAAAAACAAAATTACTGTTCCATTTTCCTTCAGGCATATGGAATAGTTCACAACAAAATTATTCTACTGTCAAAAAGGAAATTTTAGCAATAGTTCTTTGTATTAAAAAATTTCGAAGTAATGTTTTTAACAAAAAAAAAATCCTTTTACGTGTTGATTGTAAAAGTTCCAAAGAAATTTTAAAAAAAGATGTTCAAAATAGATTTTTGCTAGATGGCAAGCTATTTTATCAGTTTTTTATTTTGATATTGAATTTATAAAAGGTTCTTCAAATGTTTTACCTAATTTTCATATGAGAATTTTTATTATTAAATGAAAGAAAACTCAATCCAAACCTACTACCAAAGAGTCTTATGTTATGCCAAAGGCTCAAGCTCAAACTCCAAATCACTTTGAAGTTTTGGGTAAAATACCCAAACCCTCCATTTCAAGCTTCTCCACTCCTGTCTATCATACAAAGGAGGCAGAATTGCTTATTCAAATCCTTGAAGTTGATCATATATTTGCTTTAGGAGATTTTGATTATCAAAAAATTTCCAAAAAGAAAAATATTTTAAATCAAATGATATTTCAAAAACTAGTAGATTCTGTGAGTTTGTTCTCATAGATAATGAGTCTATACAAATTTCACATATCAAAAATAATGAAGGTACAGACATTGCCTATTCAAAATTCAAAATTTTAAAAATTATTTCAGAAAAGGATTAGGGACAAAATCCTTTTACTCCCTAAAGATTTTCACAAAATTTTGTTCCTCAAACTTTTGATTATTTAGATTATAAAAAAGCCTGGTACAACACATTCTTTGTCAAACGTTCTTCCCATTCGTGGTTTTTCAATTAAGGAGAAATTTTCAAAATGTTTTCCCAAATTGGTTTCAAGAGTGGTGGTTCTTTTTAGGAACCAGTTCAAACATTTTTTGTTCTGAAATCAAAAAGCCTTTTGACTATTTCAAAGATTATAGTGATAGTTTTTCTTTAAATAGTTATTCACTCTTATTTATGTTCTCAATTTGAATCCTCGGATTTTATGTCGGAACTTTACATAGTCCTTTTCCTTTCTTCTACATTTGGGCAAGAAAATTCAAAATTAAATGGTAGGCTGCTTTCAAAATTTCTCCTTCTCAAACCTTTAAATTCATCAAAAAATAGGTTGATTCCAAAAAGCCTTCAAAACCCATTCCTGTTTGGTCACAGCCTCCACCTTGGTCTCAAACTCCACCAAAATCTTCTTTTCCTTTAAATTCTGCCTACAAAGCCTATTTGACAAATATTCAAGAATAGGCTGGTGAAACTTTGTCACAGCTTTCAGACTCTAACGAAGACAACGAAGATACAAATACTGCTCCGCTCATCAACAAACGAAGATGTGCTATGGACCTCCCATACACTCCTTGGAAGTACAACCATCTTCAATTCAAATCCTGTGGTACCAGAATTTACAACCTTCAAAATTCCTAAATGCAAATTTTCCAAATCGTTGATCAGCTCATCAAGAATCAAGACACTCTATCAAACAATATTGCAAATGGATAAGACATGAACAAAGAATGATTGTCATTCCAAATCATCTCAAATAAAAAACTAAATGGGGGAAAAGTTTGATTCTTGGTCTCCAACCCAACAGAAACCTCTAAAAGTCTGATCTGTAAAATCAAGATTTCAAACAACTGGTAGATAAGATGACTCAAAAGTAGATTCCTTGTCGAAAACTTTTTGAAAAGTCAAGATAAGGATAAGCTTTCATAAGTTTGATGACATCTATTGTTCGGATTCCAAATTTTTAATTTGAACCACTACTTCAAAGCTTTTTAACCACTAAATTTTTTCCTATAAAAGGAACCGACTCTTCAGGATGTGCTAAGCTCTTTGGGAGAGATTTTCTGTTTCTTGCTCAAGATTCCTATATCAAATTTTCAACT
>JAEQBH010006943.1:0-149199 GCA_016808115.1 Tetrastigma voinierianum | reverse complement strand
GCAATGTGATTCACATTATATTGCAATCTCACATTATTATAGAAGTCGGATTAGCATGTGGGATTCACCGCGAATCCTCGTCATGTTTGTCATTCAAAGAAAGAATGTGATTTCCTCGTATTTTAACGTATCGTAACGTGTTTAACAATGCAATGCAGGTAGAAACAGGAAAGGTAAAGTATCGATCGACGCACCATTCTGCTCATGTATTTCGATTATTGGTATCCTTTCCTGATTATATGTGAGAATAATCATATATAACTTAACCATTACTATGTGTCCACTAGTTCATGTTCATGTTCACAGCTGGGGCTGCTTAAGTATTCTTTCATATATTTATACCATGTTTCATAAACACATCTATACATACTGCATTCCTATATTTTTTCTGTTTGTGGTGGCTCTCGCCGCATACCATATTTCGTATACTTGTAAGGTATGACACCTATGTATTCACACCTCATTCATGTATTCTTATTCCTCTATGAATCTACTTTACTTAGAAATTGGAATCATTCCAATTGAATCTTCTAAACTAAAGTTATGGCATTCTCATGCCAAACTAGTCATTTTACCTTAGTTATTACACCAGGTGAAATCAGCCTGAGATTACCCATTTTCAGTGGGGTCTTAACCTTGACATGACACTCACCCTCCTTACCTCAGCTGGCGTACAAGGATTCTTCTCCACCTAACAATCCAAGTCAGAAAGACCTAAACTCGTTATGTCCTAAATAACCGGGACTACTCCATGTTCAAAACCGAACCAGAAATAAGCTTGAACATAGCCCCACTTTGAGTGAATTTTTGGGTAACATATAGTCAGAATTTGAAGGTACCTATTTAAGGATGTTTTGTTCTCCTTGAAGTCTAGTTTAACCAGCAATTTGAACTCACTCCTTAAACTGATAAGAAACGACCAAGAAGGCCAGCGCAGGTTTAGCTGGAATAAGAGTATTATAATCATCTGCGATCATCACACAACCAATGTGAATTCCATCAATTGCTGAAAGACTGTACCGTACGGCATCAGCTGATTGTATTCAATGTGGTACCGTACCACCGCTTGCCACCGGCACCACCCCTTCAAAAATTGTCCGTAAAGGTGGTTTTTCTCCCACTTTTCCATAGTTGCCACCCAACCAACTCAATAATCTATATACACATCAAACCATATTCCAAATTCATCTTGTAATCTCTATTTTACTCAAATAATCTTTTAATACTTATCTTTCTTCAAAAACCTTTCATGAATTACTCCCAAAACCACTCTAAAATGGTTCATAACCCATACATAAACCAAATATAAGGATTAGTTAGGGTTTGTTCTAAACCCTAACTCAATTACATACAATTAAACCATGAATCCAACCTCAAAGAGAGGATTCCAGCATTCTTTCACATCTACTTGGGGTTTTACCAACCTTACCTTTCATTAATTTTAGGGTTAGGATAATCCTAATAAAACCTGTGGGTTTGGGGGACAAATATATCATCCAATAGCATGGAAATTCATACAAACTTTATAATTCCATACTAATAGTCATAGTTCCATACCTTTTTGCTCTTCCCTTCCTCTTCTCTTCTCTTCTTCTTCTCTTCCTCTTCCTTTTCTTCTCCTTCTCCCCTTCTCTTCTCTCTCTATGGTTTTGCTCTCCCTCAAAAATTGACCACCCTTGGTCTTAAATCAAAGATTTTCCTTAGGCCATGTTTGGCCCCTAAAACCCATTTTTGCTAAGCTATTTCACTTTAAACAATTTTCTTGCAAATCAAGTTAGGCATATTTCTAGTTTTAATCCCTTTAGTATTTCCTTTTATGACTACTTAGGTCTTGGCAAATTACATATTTACTCTCATCATATAAATTTTCTGCTTCTTTGTTTTTATTTCCTGTGAATTGATAACTTTATTAAACCCTAACTCCATAGTACATTGTGGGGTACACCACTTCCCGCCTGCAATTAGAATTAAGACTTTCCTCATGATCCAACATACGTAGTTAAATTTTGAACCGCGTCAGGTCCTTTAGCTTGAACATCTCATTGATCTTTATCCCCAAAGGTACCCAGACTCCTAGCACATGTCTGATTTCCTTTTCATGTTTCGTATAGAATTCCCTAGCTGGGAAAGGCAGAATCCAAAGCAACAGATGTGCACAAAAGCTCTCCCAACCTCTTTTTTCTATAATCTTTGAAAAAGGGGAAATCAACTTCCCAAATCCTCTTTCACTGACAAAGCCCTTGTCAACTAGCACCTTCGTCCATAAATCCTTTGCTTCTGCAAAGACAAAGTCTATGTTTTTCTTCTCGATTCTTCGCCGCTCGCTACTGCCTTGCAGCCCTTTCTTTCCTTAACCAGGTTCCTCCATTGTCAGGTTGGGTTTCTTTGTCCCGTGATTCATATCAATCTCTTGACGGAATCTTAGGTGAACCTCCCTACCTCAGCGTAGTGTTCACTCATGAGTTCGTTAATTATTCTGCTTAGGTCCTGATCAAAGATTTATATTCGCTATGGATGGGGATTTGAATAGAAAATCTGGTCGTAGGCTTTGTAATAAGAGAGAAAGAGAATGGAAGTTTGCGAAATGTAAATCGATTGGAATTTTTGATGAAAAATGGTATGGTTTAGTTTCAAATTTTTACGGCGGAGGTCACTGTCATCATTGTCTTATGGAATGTCGCACATTACTGCTTAAGTTACAAATAATTAATTGCTACTAATAAATGTCCATATATAAAGTTGCGACCCCAATTTAGAAGAGCGTTTAAACCTCAATTTATTGCATTTTAGACAATTTAGTCACGACCATCAAATTTTGTCCCGACTTCAAAGTGGTCAAAGACCAATAAATTGATGTCGTGGCCTATATTCCCTATTTCTTCGCCATGCGGATTTCCAGGATCCCAAATGTCGCACATTGTACACCTATCTTAGTCTTTGAAAACTCACTAGCCTTGAGCAACGAAGATTAATGTTGTGACCTCTTTTGGGTATTGTTATTAACTCAAGGTGGTCGTGGACTAATGAAATTGATGTCACATGATATTTCTTATTCTCAAGTTAATTCAACTGTGGTCACACTCAAAAGCATAAGCACACCTCGCCAAATTTTCTTGGTCTTCAAGAATAGTTCAATTCATATACAAACTTCAATCATTAAACTATATAATCAAACAAAACAAAATGAACAACAAATCTTCATCATTCAAATATGCAACAAATCAACTCATGAAGCATCGTAGATCTAATGTTGAATGGAAAATTAAAATCTCCAAACTTCAATCATTCATTCTCCCAAAACAATTAATATAAATCAGAGAGTCCTGGTACTTTCTTAGTCTTGTGTGCACACAGTAGTCATGTGTACCGTTGCATCATCTGATCTGAAGTCCACCCAACCCCAAAGATCACGTGCATGTTAGGAGGTAAAAGATTAATCAATAAAAACATTATTAACTAACAAAACATGTGGCAAATATTGTTGTGGTCGTTCCAATGTCGTTTCTATGTTGAGTCCTTAGTTTGACTGCTCTTCTTATGGATTAGTTTAACAATTTTCTTCCACCTGCAATCTAGAAATCAATCATATTTCAAAGAAATGCAATTATTGTAATTCATTCACTTTAAACCTTCCTTTACTCGGTTTTCAATGTCACTCAGCCTAAACAATTTCAGTTATTAATACTATAAGGGCCACTCCATTTTGACTTCAGCTCAGAAAAGCTAGTTCGAGTTAAATAAAAGGACCTAATCTCCTGCCTTGAATTCCTTCCTCAAAATCTTTTTATCATGTCATTTCTTTGTCTTATCCTTGCAAATTCTGGCATTATCATAAACTTTATTTCTTAGCTCTTCCGTTCCATTCAACCGAGCAATCTTTCTTTCTGCGTTTTTAGTCGTACCAACTTATTGATGGTCCATTATTTATATTCAATTCAAGATAGGTATAAGCTGACAAAGATAAGCTCATATGGGGACATTCCAACGGAGTTTTATACAGTCGTAGCTTCAGTAATGCATCATTGAAGCCTGTAGAATGGTTTCCTTGTCGAACTCACAAATTTTTCACATTCTTTCTTTATCTCCTGCTGAAAATCCAACTCACATTCGTCGAAGGGTTTATGTCAAAACTATTACGTGTTTTATTCCATACTCGTTTCATTAGCTTCCTCAAACACCTTATTTGCAAATGGCTCTCTATCACTAATAATGGTCCCGGGTGTTCCAATTTCGCCAAAGATATTTCTTTGTAAGAATCCTAATAACCTGTATTAGCATCATTCTGGGACAGTCATGTTTCCACCCATTTGATACAAGAATCATAGTGTTTAAGAGTATGTATATATTTCAAAAGAAGCATGGAAAAAGGTCTCATAAAGTCTATTCCCATACATCAAATAATTGCACCACCAGATACTATGGTAAGATTATTATTTTGGTCGATATTTCCATTCTTCGGTAAGTAATCGATCACAAAGCCACCTATTCAAAACAATCCTTGAAAATAGTAGGCCAATAAAACTCCGATCTATAATTTTGTGGGTTGTTTTGTCTCCTGAAAGTGTCCTCCATAAGACGATGCATGACATTCTCCTGTAAATTTTTCCATGTTCAGCTCTCTGCACACACCTTCAGATATCAGATAAGCCTCTTGAACAGAATAGTGGGTCATCCTGCATATAGAACTTGCCGTCAATCCTTTGTTTTCTTCTTGGGTAGTTGAATTCTAGTGGCATCACTCACAAGCTAGAAAGTTCAATTATATTTATAATTAAGGTAATTGGGAATGAATAACCCAAACAACCCGCCCATCCGGGCACTTTTCGCAACTTGTTTTTCAAGAGAACTGCTCACTCCTCGACCAAATCATCAGGTAAAGGCTGCCTACAACCTTTCTTATCCTTGTGCATCTTCCGCATCAAATTCCTGCTTGTAACAACACTCATTCAATCAGTCTTAGCTAGCTTCCTTCAGCCGTCGGGTAGTTTGATTGTTGCATGATCGTTGTGGATGATGACATAATTCAAGATATATGGCCCAAACTTTCACATGCAAATACCATGGCTAACATCTATTTTTCAGAGTTGTAGTTTTCTTGAAGTACAGTAGTTTGGCAGTAAGCAGTATATGGCCCTAAACTTGTTGTCAACCTTCTGCCTCAATACAACTCCCATTGCATAGTCATTGGCATCGCATATACTTCAGCTGTTCCAAATTGTTTACCATGATAGGAGCTTCAACTAATTTGGATTTGATCTTCAAATGAATATCAAGTGTGACTCATCAAAATTAAACTGGCATCCTTCTCTCAAAAGAATCTACATAATGGTCATGATGAGAAGTCTCTACAACTTTCTATAAAAAACCAAAGATGTCCCAAGAAACTTCTTATTCCCTTGATCATATTGAAGGTGAAGAGTCTTTATAATGGAAACCTTTTTGTTTCCGTCCACTTCCACTTCGGGGTCAATTTAAGACTAGCACAATGCCTTCTCGTCACCATGAAATGGAATTTTTTCCCTAATTCAGAGCTAGGTTTTATCCCGCATCTGTGAAGCACCATTCTCAAATTCTGGCAATGTTCAAAATCGATCCATAAACTGGTGAAGTCATCCATGAATATCTCTATAACCTCCGCTAAATCCGAGAACATAAACATCATACATCTTTTGAAAGTAGCAGAGCATTGCATAACCTAAATGACATTCTTCTAAAAGCAAAAAGTACCATATGGCATGTGAAAGTAGTTTTCCTTGTCCTTAGGTGCAATAGCAATTTGGTTATATCCGTAATATTCATCAAGAAAACAATATAATGTCCCAAGTAGTATGTCTAATATCCGGTCAATAATGAAAAAAGGTGGGGAAAATACCTTTCCGGTTATATTCCAATTTTCGTAGAATCTATACACACCTCCATTCTAGTCATATATTGCAGGTATTTATAGTCTATTCCTTTCTTTCATTTCCTGAGACACAATGAATCCAATTTTCAGAACTGATACATGAACCCGTCACCTAAGGATCAGTTCGATATCAGATAAATAAACTTATTGGGCCATTTCAAGATTTTCTTACAACATCCGCCATCACAGGTTCGGGCCTCCTTTTGGTGTTCAACTATGTTTTTGCATCATCATTCAACAGATTTTATGTATGCAGTAAGAATAGACTAATATTTTAGATTTTCAATCGACTACTGTAATAGCCTTTCAGATTTCCTTAGAATTTTATGAATTCCTTTGTTTCTTCTATTTTCAAACACCTAGTCGATATGATTACCGGTTTCTCTTTTCCTGGTTCTAAGAAAGCAAAGAGGAAGATGGTAAAGGACCTAATTCTTTTTCAAAAATTAACCCTTCGCACTAGTCTCTGCCCCACAAGAATCCCTTCCTCGGCCGCTGAATTTTTCGATCATTTTCATTCAAACTCAAGATACTTCTTGTTTTGCAAACCGGAATGCAAAGCAGCTTCATATCGTAACACTCAAGATACTAGAAATTCATCTCATTTTCATTCATAGAATGGTCGAAGGTGTTGTAAATCGTAGATCAAGTCAGCAACCGGCGGAACTACCGTTATTTACAAGACACAATTTCGCATCAACATCAAGTCAGGTCAAGCTTTTTGTCGAGGATTGAAGTGCACCGCTCATTTCCTACCCTTAGGCCGCTCACCTTGCACATTAATCAAGGTAGCCCAGCCACAAGAAGGGTCTTCCTAACAACAAAGGGACCAGGTTGCCTTTTTCCATTTTCATAACCAATAAAGTCCACAGGAAGATACTTCTCTCAATTTTGGTAATATCTTTCAAGTAACACCAGATGAAAACATGGATCTATCATCCATATGTAATATAATTTTTGTTGGAGCAAGTTCCCCCAAACTCAATCTCTGTACTAATCGATAGTATCAAGTTGATGTTGGCCTCGAAATACAAATTTCGAACTCATATTTCCCTATCGAGCGTGGAATGTTAAACTCCGTCGGTCCTTCATTTTTGCTCAGAGACTTCTCCAATAAATGGTAATCGCATGGCAATTAAGTCACTATTCTTCTCGGCCATGTTTTTCTTTTCTTCTTTTGCTCCAAGATCTCCTTCATGTAATACACTTTTGAAATTCTTCCCACACTTAGAAAATTGTTTTTATTTGAACTGTGAAACGGACCATGTGTGTGCTTTAATCACCTCTATTTCTCGCTTCACTCGTTTCCCTGCCGTTTCACTTTGTACCACTTTTCTCAAGTCGTAGTCCTCACTTGCTTTTCCATTATCTCCTCCTTAGTTCTTTCTTATTAGTCTTCTCTTCTTCTACTGTCATACTCATTTCTCTGTTACTCAAAGCTGGATCACATATAGTCCCTTTTGGATTTCTTTCTGAGCGTCACTAGGAATACATTCTGCTCTGATTTTCCTACAAGGTCAAGGCGCTTGCCCAACCTGTGTCAGTCTTGCAGGAAGGAGCAGTTGATCGAAGATTTATGAAATGGATTTAAGAGCTTTCCAACTCAGCAAATTTATGTCTATGGTGATGTTTTATAATGTAATTTTAACATCCGCCTCAAATGACTGTAGTCCCCTTTGACCTTGTGACATCACTTCTTTGCTCTCCTGATATGTTTACTTGGAACTGGTGATGATAACTTATAAAATTCGCTTCTGCTTTTGCTTTTCGAGAATTTCGTCAAAATTCATGGTCTCAAAGGCTGTGACTGTAATTGCAAAGGCTTTCCAGATCTGGAATTATAGCCTTCATTCATCTCAGTGTAATCGGGCTCCTTGATCTGAGACAAGATTCTTCACCACCGATCCTCTCAAGACTTTTAATGATTCCACCTCTCTACTACTCCAATCTCATGAGCAGAATGCAATTTTTTTATCCCGTTTATCCATCCTGTGCATAATAGCATCTAAATTTGCTTCCATGGCAATCATCTTGTTGAGCTAAATGACCCCACCTCTCTTCTTGCTTTGGTTGTAGCCCGCAATAAATCTGGGATGGAGTTTCATAAGTTGTATTTGCCTAGGTCCGGCTATCAACCCACTCTTCCTCGCACTTTTCCTCTCGAAGTTCTACAACAAGAGCTTACTCCATATACTCTGAATGTATTTTCATCTCGTAGAGTGATAGACAGATTCACATTTGTGTCTTCTTCGATCTATGCCATGCATAGGACATCTCTTCAAATTCTTTGTACCTTCCCATGCAGTATACAAATCTCATCCTCCTTGTCGGAAACACTTATTATTTCTCTTTCTCTTCTCAATTGTGAGGGATGGGGGGAAAATCATCTAGGAATGGCTCATCAACTCTTCCCCATGTATCAACCGAGCCATATGGTACAATGATTCATACCATGTGGCTACAATACTTCTTATGAAAAAGGAAGAGATAGCTTTATCACTCAGGTTCACAATATCACACTTTAACTGTTTCGCTACCCGGGGGAATCTCAAGGTGTTCATTAGATCTTCATGGGATGGGCCGCAATTAGCTGCACTAACCATGTGATCAATGCCGGTTTTAGTCAAAGTTGTCAGCCTCTATAGCAGTTGTCGGACGTTCAATATTCGCCACAGATAGCCCCGTAAATCCTCCATTGCATTCTAATGGAAGTTACCTTCGCCGTTGTTTCTGTTCAACTGTCTCCATCAATTCTTCATCCGCCATGGCTCTTTTCTATTCTACGACTTCTTTCCTAAGCTCCTCGTTGTTCTTTCCAATCCGCATTCTACAGAAACATATCCATTTTTATTGATAGGAATTATCCTCCTGAAATGGAGATATATGGAGATAAATTGGAAACAGTAGTATCAAAAATCATATATCTTTTAAGCTCTCTAAAAGATTAGTAGCTTATGCAACCATCGCTCGTCAAAACAAAGTTTAGATTTTTTTATAAACAAAGAAAATGTCCAAATTAGCATTTTTATTTAAGAGCATTTTATTCAAATCCTTCAATCCCCATAACTAGCGTTTATAAAATCCTTGTTTGTCTGTGAGAGTATAGACTAAACCACTCAATTTAACACCTATACAGAGCCTTACAATCTTCCCTGTATGATTCATAAGCCAAAGTTGAATATGTTTGATAATGAATAAAATTGATTTTTATGTTCGAATTAATAATGGGTTTAGTTCATGACACGCAAGTGCATAGGTCATTCAAGTAGTAAAAGGTGGAAGTCTGTATATCATTCCCATAGAGATTGACTTGATTCTCAAATCAACTACCCTTAACTACTCAAGATCCATACTATCCGGATCTCAATGATAAATTTTATCAACTAGAAATTAAGGATACCTGTCCTAAGAGAATATCTACAAAAGCTTGATGTCAAAAATAGTTTGTTAAAATATATTAATCTATAATGAGTTTATTTAAACTGCTCTTGTAAAATGAACACTAACAAGAAAATACTCTAAACACTAATTATCGCATTGTATCCCATTTAAAACCTATCCTAACTGTAGGATTTGTCAAAGATGCCTAATAATGCAAGCTTGATTTCTCCTCTATTTCACTAATTAAACATCCTTGTTTCTCTCAAAGACAAGTATTCAACCAAATACTTGTATTTTGCACACCTTCAAGATCCGTATTTTTCTTTCTCACAGGCCATTTTTGAGATCGCAGATTTCTTACTTCCAAGTCGTGGTTGTTGCAAGACCTCTACAACCTAATTGATGACTCATCCTTAATCTAGTGAATATTTCCCTTATTAGATCTCAACTAACACGACCAGGAGTTTTCCAAATTAAATTGCTGGGTGAAATTCTCTGACATTTAAATTGATAAATGATCCCCCCTCAACATCAACTATGAGTGAGTTGGGAATTCATCGAAGTGAACTCTCAGAGCCCATTAGTTCTCCAACAATGGTCTAACATACCTAAAAATCGATCGTTCCTACCGTGAATCCATCCCCGCGTGACTCGTATGGCCTCGAAACTTATAAGATACAATCCTTTGAAGGGTATTCAAACTACTATTAGGAACAATACATGAAGAACACATCAATCAAATAAATCTCCCCCGTATTCCAGATACTTCCTTCTAATTTATGCAGAAAAGACTGTAACTAACAATAAATTCAAACTAGTGGAAGCTACACTTCTCAAAATTGCATTACAATAGACAATGGAGTACTGATCAATTACAACCACTATAGTTCCAATAAACTGGGAAGAAACGAATCCCAGAATTAGTCTAGATTTCATTTAAACTCAGGCAGTAAATTGTAAAGAAATTGAAATATCACTTCCAACTTCAACATTCTAATATATCGCTGGTTCAGATCCAAAGAAATTAAAGAAAAGAAAAAAAAAGAAAAAAATTTATTCTTAAAAAATATTACAAGAGTCTTCCTCCTCCTTCCCATTGAATAGAGTTTCAAAAAAACTACTACTTTTACTAAAACTGCAAAGTGCCTATTTATAATCTTTCTAAATTGGGCCTCGATTCAAGGCTCCAATGGTGGATTTAAAATAATGCAACAAATGCTTAGGTCGCACCGCGAACGGGGTCACGAAAGCATGAAACCTTGTCCGTCCGCGTCCTGACGGAACCGGGTCGTGACGCCCTTCATTTTGTTCCTGCAATTGTCAGCCGCGACCGATGTTTTCATTGCGACATGTTTCTTTGGGGCTTGCATTTATTATGGTCGATATAAATTCTTTGTCGCACCATATTATAATCATCGAATTTGGCTGCACCTCATTTTTCTTGTTTCTAGGAATTGGTGTCGCGACCTCATTTATGTTGTCGCCCCATTTCTCGTCACAAACTGGTTATCGCGACATCATTTAGTTGTTTCGAAGCTGCTGCGTCATGACTAAACCGCCACACCGCTATGTTTTGTCGCGACGTGACATTAGATCATGACCAAGTATTTTCTTTAATTACTACATTCTCATGCGACTAAAAGTATACGCATCATCTTTCTTCCTTAACAGTCAGCAAATCCTCTATTTCTCGCCTCACGCCTTCAATTTTTCTATTTCTAGTCACGCGACCGAATCGCTTTCGCTTTAGCTGGCGGAGGAGCTTATCGATGTCACGCTTTTAAAGCTTTGGTATATGCGATCTTGTTACACTATGTTTTCCTCGAATTCTTCAACAAATTCTATGTCACAACTCATCTATTGGCTGATCTCAAATCATTGTCAACACCATCCTTGGTCACATCTCTCCCCTTTTATGTCAAGTGACTTAACCGCTTATCTGCTCATCTCGTCGCAACGCGGACATTATGTCACCTAATCAAGCTTCTTTCTCAATAAATTTATGTCGCAACCTTAAAAGCATGTCGCGACATCACTTCTGCCCATCCCGTCGTAACCTCACCAATAACAACACGGAAACTCCGCACAACTCATTTTTATCATCGCTGACATGAATTCCGTGTCGCAACCTAGATCAGTCCCCAAATACACAGTTCGTCGCAACACTTAATTTTTTTAGTTTGCTACCAATTATGTCTTCTTGCGCAACCTCAAATGCAGTAGATAAAGGGTATTTTATCTGTGTTTTATTTTTGGCTAAGTATAATAGTTGCGACAGCAATATCCGCCACACTCATCGGGAGTCTCCAACTCATATCATTGCCGCAACCTCGAATTGCATGGTGGGGACTTTGTGTTCCTTTCAAAGATTCCTTCGGTCGTGACATCCATTTTCTCGCTGCACCATCATTGTCTTTTTGTGTCACGACTTCAAATACACGTATATAATCTCCTCAAGTTCCTTCTATCTGTTTCACTCGCTTTCTTAATATTAAGAACAACTTTTGTCGCGTTTGTTATCACTATGTCGGACCACTTCCGGGTCAGGACTTTAAAATTGTCAGGCTATCAATTATTTGTCGCTAGATCACATAATCTATTGCAACCATCATTGTCTTGTGTCGCGAATTTCAAAATGTTGTCGCGATATAACTTCCCTCAGTTCCTTCTATCTTGGTTTCAAATCTAATTTTCTACCGTCGCGAACAACTTTTTGTTTCGGGTTTGTTATCATTTCTAGTCGCATTCGAATTCTCATGTGATTTTAAAACTCAGTTGTGCTACTAAATTACTTGTCGCGACATCCATAATTTGTTGCAACCATAATTTTCTTCTTTTTGTGTTGTGACTTCCAAAACGGTGTCATTATATAGAATCCTTCCTCGCTTCTCCCATGCCATTTCCTACAACAACTTCTCTTGTCACAACAACTTTCATTCAAAGATAGTATGACTTAAGGTCGTGACCTCGATTCTCTCACAGCGACCTCACCGCCATTGAACTGTTAATTTCTTATCCTTGTTGGAATTTTCTATTTATGCCAATACCTGTGCAAAAATAGAAATTTGGTAAATAGTACATTACATAAAACAAAGTAATTACATTGCAAGAACAATCGAAAATGGATCAAAAACTAATGAGTTTTTTGACTTATCGAATAAAAACAAATATGAATAATCTAGAACTGTGGTGCTCACTCCTCCACTCCATGCATATCCTATAGCCATTGGATATTCCACTTAGCTCTAAAATGAGCCTAAGACTGTTAAAAACTAAAAAATCAAAACCCTATAGCCTTACAGCAGTGGAGAGAGAAAACCATGATGTACTTTCCCTCCCAAACTAATCTCAACCAAGTCTATAACACATATATTCATATAAGAATGGCCCTGCACCCACAAGTTTATTTTGCAAGTGTCTCATATGCTTTCTCTTGGCTTAACAATGGCTTCGCCATGATGAATACCTTTGACTTCAAATGATCATAACCCCTCTCATACGTACCTTCAAATGCCATGATTTACTACTTAGTGCCAATAGAATTGATAGATTGAAAGTAGTGGCTTGAAACGTCAGTGGTGACTAAAAAGTATACAAACGTTGAGGGGTGCCGCATGCGGTGTTTTGGAAAACTTCTGACTTCACGAGGTTGTATCTTTTCGCTTAAACCCGACCAAAGATCTTGGACTCATTAGAAAACAAGGGAGGTCATGGTACAACCCAAAAATTCATCTTTTTGGCCCTCTCTTTGCTTCAAAATGTTCCTAGAGCCATAAGATGATAAAATTAAGCATCAAAACTGTTATAAACATCATAAAAGCATATGATTGATAGGTGATTAATGATATAAAAGAATTTATGAAAAGCACATATCACATATGTTAAGGGTTCTGCTGGTTCCTATAAATAGTGGCTCTGTGGTTAATTTTTTTGAGAAATTTTGATATGATATCGAAAAACTTTATAATTTCGTTATGTTTATTTGTGTGAAAAAGTTTCAATTTTATTATTCTTTGAAAGGGAACAGGATTTAATTTGGTATCATAACTTAACCCGATCCGAGATCGTTATTTATCCAATCGTAGGGTCCCATAAATATCTAGGTATTCTTGGTTTGTCTTTAAGAATCGGTTTTGTAGCTCCTGAAATCATCTCTGTTCTGATTCCTCCTTCGAGTTTTCGACCAAAGTTCTATAATACCAATCTTTTGGCCTTGGCCCCGCTGGTCACATCTTCTTGATCATATTCGACGTCGCATGAAACTGTGGGGTAAAAAAAGAAACGAGAAGATGAAATTTCAAAAGAGGAAACACGAGATTAAGGAAGAAAAGATACATTATGCCCGTGAGAGTGATCTCTACTATCCAATCTTAGTGTGGTCTCTCATGCTTATTCCTAGGGAACTCCACCAATTTTTTCTTTTTGTTACTAACCCATCAGACATCAGCAGAAAGATTCCAAACTCACTATCTCTAGGTTGTGTGAAATTTTATTTTACTATCACCAATAAAAGAGGCACATCACAAAGAATCTAAGCTTTACCCATCTCCAAATTGAAAAAACGGGTTCGACGGGTAAGGCTCCATGGCGAACCGCCTGTATGCCGCGATTTGATTTCATCCTCATGCCCCATCCCGAAAGATTCTCTTCGTGATTATCGTCACACCCAAATGAAAGGATCCGCTTTAGGTATATATATTATTAGATCCTCTTGCTTATCCTTCCATGGCGGTACTCAATATGTTCTCGCTGTGGGAACTCAATATCGCTACATAATAATTTATGGGCGTATCCATGTGCCATCTCTTACGTAGAGGGGGCTTAAAAGGATCCTTAGGTATTGATATCTAATGAATGTGCAAATAAAGTAAATCATGGGGGTTTGATTGTTTGATTTGGTAACCGATTGATTTAAGATTATATTATCCACAAGAAAACGATATGGCCTTGTTTCCATTATCCAACTAGGTAACAAACATCTCTACTTTTATATTCTCATCTAGATCCAATAGGAATGGTCTTTGATGGAAGATAGTGAGCTTTAAAAGCTTTTACAAAAAGAAGGATAGGAGAAAGATGTCAAATGCTCACTTAGAAAATTTATACAAACACTTAGTATATGGCTGATGTTCCAAGTACAATGTAATGGTGATTTTGAGTCATACACATTGTCAAGAATAGAGTTTAACTCGAGTATTTAGAGAGAATGCAGTAAGACATCACCATACAACCTCATAAGAGAAAGGTTGAAACACAAGGTGAGAGAGTGTTGTTACCTTTGTCAGATGAGTTTCCACTTCGCTCGAATCCTATCTCGAGGCTTAGAACTCCATTAAAGTTAGGAAATGACTAATAAAATGCAAGAACATCCAACATAAATGCAAGTAGAAGAGAAATAAATGCTATGTATTGATGTAAAATCGAATAAACAAGTTAGAGATGAAGCTACAAATTAAAAGATTTAGACTAAGTAGTTAAGTGATTAACTACAAGAACAACAACGATTCAAGCTTATAAAATAGAAATTGCAAGAACTCCAGAAAAAGAGAGAAAATCCTAACCAAACCAAGAAACCCTAACTTAGGAGTTGGGTGTCCTCAAACTTAAGCTACCAAAGAGACGAAATACACCCTCACCCCCCCCCCAAAAAAACTACACTAACAGGGAGAGTAAAGATGACTGGGCCCTCCAAAGAATATCAATATAATTTTTGACACACTGTCAACTCGAGCACCGTGACTGCACCACCTCCAAAGATCAAAGATCTAACATCATCAAGCCTTTAAATGTTGAGTCTTGTACTCAAATATCCAACACCTGCATCACCTTCCTCCCTAGCCTTAAATACCAGCACCTGCACTGCATCCAACACCGTACATTTATTTTTGAGATAATTTCTTCTCGATGCATGGGAACTTCCAGTTATGATAAACTTAGTGACCATCCCCGCAACTTGAAAGTCCTCAATCACATTGGGGAACCATCTAGGTCAGAGGAGAGACAAGAACAAGATTTGATTTTGGCGAATTGTTTCACCTGGGTTTCTTATTGAAGTGAAAACTCGCATAAGCGCTTCCTTCAAAACATGATTGTCCTCTAACTATCCAGTATACTTCTTCAAAAGGTGCAAGAATGATGGAACAACCTTCAAAGAGCATTAAACAAAAAAAGTCAAAAGCACCTTTTCTACATAAAACTAAGGGCAAAATACGCTAAAAGGCTAAAAGCAAGTATAAATATTGTACTTATTGTGTTGTGACACACCCCCATCCTCGTATCTTTGCAGTCCCTAGCAAGATTTGAACTAAAAAAGAATCCAAATAACATAAGAGGCACAACAAAGCTCAAACGAAACTGGCTTAAGCATTGAAAATTCCAAAATAAAGCAAGGCATATGAACATACCCTACAACTTTACAAAATATGAACATTTGAACTCAATAGTTAATTTAAAATTTCCAAGTGGGAAGCAGAATCAAACGAGAACTTTCACAAACCAAAGAAACAATGGTGCAGAGGGAATGGGGCAGAATGAAACTTTTAACAGAATGAAGCCAGCCAAAGGAATAAAACTTCATTGTATCGAAAGAAGCATTTAATAATACCCAATACCTTCTTAAGTATACATGGTATCTATAAAGGAACAACCAACAAAAATTAAAATCAAAAAGGACTTCTAGGGTTTGTAATGATCACTGCTGTAATAAAAGGGCTTTCAAGAAAACAAAATTGGTGTTATAGACATGGCCGAGGTTGCTACCTCATTGCTAACATCACCCTACAACCTGAATTCGAAACGGCTTTTCAAAACCCTCTTCGCCCGCCAGGAATGCATCTTCATCCACATAATCATCAAGCTCATCAGAATCCCCTTCTAAGTTAGGAGGGGGTTCTTCAACAGCAGAAGGCTCTCCTCGCAGGATATGAACCTCTCTCTGCCACGTAGAGCCTCGTGATCACCAGTCGAAAGCCAGAGGCACTTTTAAATCACCCTTTATCTCGAAGGCCATATCATCTTCAGTGAGACGCCAGCTTCTGGGTTTAGAGCCAATGATAAATATGCTTCCTCATGGCTGTGAGAGTTGAGATGAAGAGTTTCCACTAAAGCGGCTTGCTTAGTTTCACTATACTTGTAATGGGACCCAGACGAGAGGGAACCATCTTTTCCCTGCTTGGACCCTTTATACTGATAGCTTCCACTGCAACCGCTAGCCGGATATGCAATGTAACCCTTTCACTCGTGACTTAATGAAGTCTCTCATGATGCACCATATCACGCGCACGCAGAGCGTGTAAGCTCTTAACATCACCACAAGAACCAAATTCTTCCTCACTTAGCGCCTTTCTTTCCCTAGGCACGATCACACAGTCAATTCCTCATTCCATTGCCGCATACTGTGTTTTTTAGCTTCGATGAATTCTTCTAAATCAGAAAATTCAGATTAGTGCACATGGCATTAGCAAACAACCCAAATCCTCGGAATTTCAGATGGCAATTTTAATGATAAGGTCCGCTACCAATGTTGGGGACAAGCAAATTCAGATATAATTGATTTTCTCCCGGGTCGACTGATAAGTGGTCTCCAAAAGAAACTCCTTATCACAGATTTCTCACCCGTTAGAGTAGACTCATTCAGACAACTCGAGGAGAGATAACCTTTTACCTCTTGCAAATAAACTGTGAATCTCTAAGCCTATATGATTGCATCACGAATAGTAAGTGACTGCAAAATAAAGTTTCAATTTCATGCCTCTTTCCATACCGAAGCCTCTTCACTGGGATCGGGGTCTACTTTGCTCGAGCGGTTTCACTCGTGATTCATCGTGATATTTCCTTAATCTCCATCTTCACTTTCTCCTTGAAGTCACATGACGATTCTTGTGCTCTGCTTTTTACCACTGAGAAGTGTTAGCCTTTCTAAAGTACATCTTGTCTACGTAATAGCCAGCCTTTCCCAAAGATTTTAAATTTATATAGATACGACAATAAGAGATAACACTACCAAGATTGCCCACACACAGAGAAAACACTCCCACAAGCTCATTTCGACAAGCACTGGACTTCCCTTCCCCATCTCCCTCAAAAATTTCCACCCCACAACCTTTGTGGCAACCACACAATCCAACCAGACAAATAACACCACAACCCAACAGCACACAACAAAGTCCATACCTAGACAAATTATAACCACAATAGGTGCCCAAAATGAGAAAGAAGCTTTTCCTACTTACCCACAAAGGCTCCAAAATATCCAAATTTCATGAGAATCTCCAATTTCGAATTTCTTGATAGGCAACAACCTCTTCTCTAACACAACCTCATGATAGTACAAACAGAAGAGACTTTGAAAAGTGAGAATGGATGATGATGGGGATGATGGTGTGGATGAGAGGGTGTTTGGATGGAAAATAATGTAGTATCGAGGTTTTGATGGTGAGGTGTTGGAAATGGGTAATGGTGAGATGATAGGTGTTTGGATGATGGGAAAGTCAAGCAGGTTGGCTTGTTGAGGAAAACAGTTAGATAGCTCGGGATTTCTAGGTAGTATATACATATAAATAAGAAGAGAGAGTTTTAATTGCGAAATGGGGGGAGGGTTAGGGGGGGAGTTATGCAATAGGGAAAATCTGCACTGAGTACCGACATTAGGCTTTGAGTAATCGGTACCGAACTACTCACGCAGACCTCCCATTCAACTCGAAAATGCAGACGAGCTTGCGTAAAATTCAAATTTCATAATTTTCTCCATTGCATACTCAAACTTTGCATAATGCTTCAATTTCCACCCAGACCCACTTGTGCACATCTCAAATGCATATTCAGTCTGCTTTAGATCTTTCACTCGCTGAAACAAGCTACTAAAATGACCATGGATCTTAAGGTTTTGAAATAAATTTGGCAACTTTTAGGCTTAATAAGGGTCAGAACAGACATATATGATTTAGAAGTTTAAAATGAGCAACAATGGCCTAAAATCATCTTTAAATTATGTACGATGTTCCTAAATGAATAAAATGTATGAAATGTCAAGGCGCTACAAAAATGCACAAAGAGTCACAAAACTAAGCTTATTTCGAAGCTGAAAGAAGAATCAACAGATTTCAGGATAATTACGATACTGGGGGGTATTCAAGATGAACAGAAATGGTATAAGCCATGATTAAAAAATGAGAAGATACAAGAAATAGATGAAAATGATCCCAAATATGACGGAGTGGTGTTGTTCAAGCCTGTTGGTGTGCATGTGTAGTATGAATGTACAAAGTTCATAAATATATAGAGATCAAAGAAAGCATAGTTCAAGTTCACTTATTTCATGTAAGCCTAAAATCGAAAAATTTTATGCAATTAACTTACTAAAAACACTGAATTAAACCCAAACAAAAAAAACATACTCTTTAAACAAAAAGAAGTTGAAGATTTGTGCAAAGCAGAGTATGAACACTAGTATATACCCCCACCTCAAAGAATTGAAATGAAGTATCATTCTCAATGTAAAGAAAAGATAAACATATCGAGACCTAATTGACGCAGGAAACAAAAAAAACCACACATATCCGAGTATCTACAATTCCAAAAGAATGATAGAAACTTTAAAAAAGAAAAGACTATATACGAGTAATAATGCAAATTACCCCGACGGGGCATCCCGCAGACCCGGATCTACTAACCTCAATATCTCCGGCTGCTCTCAAGAAATGGCTTTAGGCGTTGATCGCTGGACTTAATGATTTTTCCATTTTTCGGAGGATTTCACTTTCTACGTATCATAGAGGTTGAATCCCGCTCTGACCACCCAAAGCGGCCAGTCCACCCAATAGAAGTTTGCCCCAAAGAAATCCAGAACTGCATAAAAGTGCATTTTCATTATAGTTTCAAAGGTCTCTCACAATGCTCTGCTTATAGAAAAAGCTTAACCTTCTTTAAATTCCTAGAGTTTCTCATAAGATCTTACGCCTCATACTCTGTCAAGCTCATTCATTTGCAACATCCGCTATTGACTTGCTTTAGCCAAATTAAAATTGAGAGTTTTAATGTACTCTAATAAGCCAGGCCTATTACTCGCTAGTGACATGCTTTGCCATAAACCAACCTATAGGAAACATACTACAATGGTTTTTGAGTTAGCAGTAAGAAGTTCAAACAAAGACTTGCCATTAAAGAGACCAATCTGTGCAATTAAATAACTCGTTTTTTCTAAAATGTGTTTTATCCTTATCGCTAGTTCGGTCGACCAATATATTTGTGGTGATAAAGTGAGGTGTCAATCAGCCTAGGTTGGGCCCCCAAACCAACTTATTGAGCTGGTCGGGCCACAACCACGCCCAAAAATCGGGTCACCCGGTCCTACTAGCATGCCCTCGGTCCTGATGGCCCTACCCGCCCAATCCAGCTCACACTTTTTGGCTCTCTCTGGGGTGCATTATTCGTCCGTCACTGGTTTTTAAGGCCAGCTGTCGCTAAAATTTTGTCCCAGTAATTCGAGCCACTCGTTCCGGCCTGCTTGGCCCAGCCTCACTGCTGGGTCTCTGCCGGCCTACGCCTGACAGCACCCAATGTAGTAGAAACCTTATGTGGTGGACTCCATATTTTTAACCAAATTCAAATAGTTACAAAAACAGAGCCCACCATCACTAATGATAGCATGAGGCACTCAAAACAGAAATGTTTTTTCAAAATTTAAAACCACTTTTGCAGTTGAGAGATTTGATGATAGTTTCACTCATAGAATACAATCAACCGCTGTAAAATGTACAAGATACCAATGTGCCAAAGAAATATGAATGGGTAGTACTAGTGGGAAAAATTTCAATGATTAAATAAGTGTAAGAGGCATCATGTTTCTTTTTGCACACCTTCTAGTTGTCGTGCACTTTCAAGACAAGTTTTCGCAGTATTCAAAACAATCTTTAAAAGCTGCAGCCAATAAAAACCAGCTTGTAAGATCTTAACAATTCTTATAGAAAAATGTCCTCCATAATGGCGGTGAGCACCTAATCACTGCCATGAGTACCACACCTTCTCATTGGTCCACGCGCAACATTGTAGGGGTCATCAAAGAGGCCTGGCAGACAATCGTGGGCTTTCTTACAGCTGGAAGTCGCCTTGACGGATTGTCCTGCCAACAACAATTCACACATGCCAGTGATACCAAGGACAATGGATAGTGAGCACAGCTGCTCGTCAGTGAAAGTGAACACCCACATGTGCCCAACGCTTTATTGCAATTTCGTCTAACCTTTATCTTGTTCCTAATGGATTTGTCTCAGCTCTGACATTCCCCAAAAATGCCGGGCTACTCTCCGAGCCTTGCCGCATCTGAGTCGAGCTTCAATAATCGCCTCTAGCTCGTTGTACCTTCATTCTTTTCTTCCACTTTTCTTCGCCTTCCTCTATTCTTCGACCTTTAGTTACCTCGCAAAGCTAGGCAGGCCCCAGGCAGGCTCTCAGTCCCCCATTCTTCCTCAATTCCCTCTTTAATATAGAGTCTGGTTATTGTGGCTTGGTGTGGAATCAAGCTCCTGCAATTGCTTTCATAGTAGCCTAATATGGACTTTTCAATGATTTTTCCCACATTTATCTTCAGAACCTCTCTCAGCAATGCACAGAGGAGGATTGCTTCCTTCCTTTCACTGATGTTAGATACTTCATGGCATAAGGATTAACTCGAGAAAGTAGAACCATGTCTTGGCTTTAGTCATTCTCCTGCAATGGATTTAAAAGGAGTTTTCTTTGTCCCTTTCCATTCTCCTTTTCCAGCCGTTAGTAGGTCTACTATTTTCTGGTGTTCTGGTTCCTTGAGTTGTTTCTTGAACTTCAATCCATCCTTTTGCATCCCCACATCGTGATAACTCAGTTATCTCTTCCGTCGGCCCACCTGAATGCCTCTCCAAGAGTACTTTCTCTTCCTTCCCTTCTCAATTAGCAAAGAATTCTTCCACCAAAGCAGCACAACCAGCTTTTTTGTGTTCACCTAGTGACTGTCATCTTAATACATTTCAAAAGTGGAGATGTTTCTAACCCCTCCACGCAAGCTCCGTCCTTCCAACTCTCTCCATTAGTACTCCTTAACGTTTTTTGGTTCTATCTTTTCCTTGAAACAGCCTTCCCAACTTCACCATTCTCCTTTCCTGCTTTTATTTTTCCATGAGCCTTCCAGTTTCATCATCCCTTCCCCCAATTTAAAGTGCAAACAAGGTTCGAGAAACTTGTTATGTTTGATTTTCCAACTCAGTGTACTCTTCATATACTTCTTCTCTTCGCTGAGGTTTAATCGATTATGAGCCGACATGGTGGTTGGGGTGGCTTTGGAACTTTGTGGTTTTAGGGGCTGAGATGAGAGAGATTTGAGTGAAGAAGCTGAGAAGGTTGAGAGTTTATGAGAAAGGTGACCTTCAATTTTCAAAAAAATTCAATTTATAGTCATTTATGATCAGAAGCCCTTCATTAAATGTCATGACATAGTTTTGGCCGAAATAGGGTCCGTTAAATGTCACGATATTGAGAGCACGTCACGACACTCTTCGCATCGCTCGAGCTCTCAGTGGTCGCGAATATTGAAATTCCTTTGTGTCGCAACATAAACTTACCTTTAAAATTGAGTCCAAAATTTATATGTCGGCGACACAAAGAGTATGTCAGGATATCTTGAAGGTTCTTTTATGCTTTTTATGTCACTATACATTCAAAGAATCAGGTCATGACACAACCTTATTTTTCAATCTGATTCTCAACCAATTAGGTTGCAACATTTTAATGTGCATTTTAAATATTCTTTTTCACTGTTTCTTTTTCATGAAGTAGAAGTGGGGCAAAGTGCGCCACTCACACCACTGACATATTTGGGAAAAAACTTACTTCTAAACAATCAAAGAACCTCAATTAAAGTATGAACAATTGTTTCATTTGTTAATTCAATAAGAATTTCCCAAATTTTTAGAATATATTTTTACCAACAAAGCCAATATTTTCATTTCTAAAATAAAAACACATTCTCTCGCCTTCAATTACATTATCATTATCAAGTCGAGGAATTAGAATTAGCCTCTTGTAGTCATTTTCTACATTTTTAAGACAGTGTGCTTCTTAATAAAATTCTTCTTTGAATTATCATTGTTCCGAAAATCACTCCAAAAATAAAACTACTAACATATTTAAACTAAAAAACAACTACCTTACAAGATTTAAGTAAATTAATCAACTATTAAAACTTAAAAGTTAAAATCCTTATTTAAGGTTAATAGCTACTCAGCTTAATGTCCCTAGCTAGACATATGTCGCTGATAAACTTCCTTCATATTCTTTGCTTGCTTCTAGCGTTACTTCCTAGTTCATTTTCATTGCATACTTTGTTCTACATCTTTCTTCGTCTCTGCACCATCATTACTCATATGAGGTATGAGATCTTGGGATTTATCTCGTAATGTCACCCAGTGAGCTCATTTGACTATTCAGGCTGATGGGGTCAGCTTCATTCCTTTACTCAGAGTTCCTGCCTCAATGAATTTAGGTATTTATCTAAAACACAACAGAGCTTGTTTCGAAATTCCACTTTATAAAATCTCTTCTCATGCATATTCAAAATTCTTTTGTTTTCCCCCATGAACTACAAACATCTATTTTCAAAAAGATTGAGTCCTTTTCTCACCTTATATTATCCTCTCTATTGTCCCTATAATCGGTGATGTTGTTGTTGGTTACTGAACCTGCCGGCATAAGCCCGACGGTAATTTTGTCTAAGCTCATGTCTCACAGTTTCTACCATATGAAAAGTTAAAGGTTCTTAGGCTGGTAAAGTGTGTTGCAGTCAAGTTAGTTTTAGCTGTAGTTCCTATTTGCATTTAAGTAGTGTGCTCCTAACCTAGGCTCTTCTTCAACTCAAGTCTCTCTTCTCAACACTTGCTTCTCATTCTCTCTTTTACAAATTCCTACTTGATGTGCAATATGCATTCTTTTCTCATTGTTCCCTAGTTTGTTCATAACTACATCCGCTTTTGCTTCTATGGCTATCATTCTATCTAGTCCAATAAGACCACTTCCCAGCTGGCCATGCCCCTCCCTCTTTGAAGCTCGTATGGAGTCAGATCATTTCCGCAAGGTCTTCAATCGCCTTGCCTTGCCCTCATCTGCATTTCTTCTTTAAAGCTCCATAGTAAGATGCATCAATTATTCTTGGAGGTATAATCTATGTATGATAGAATATATCCATTTGAGTTGTCAAATCACTATTCATGAGACAGACATCTTTCAGCAATCTCTTGAATCTCTCCCATGCATTAGAGACTCTCATCTTCTCCCTACTTGAAAACAATTATTTCTCCTTTCTCAAAAGTTAGAGTGATAGAAATCGCAGCAGATTCCCTTCCTGGTGACCCAACCCAAGACTCTGTCGCGAGGGTGTCATTTTTTTTATTTTATTTTTATAAACTTATAACCTTTTAGCTTGTTCATTCATATAATGTTAACATTTAACTTGTGTCTATATTTCAGAAAAGGAATTACAAAATATATACAAGCCCATAAGGAAGAATTCAACATTTGGCTAATATTTACATTGTTTACAAAAAACAAAACATATACAAAAATATACCACAAAAGGTCTCTTAGTAGGCACCTAGTAAGCAGTACGTCTTGTCACAATGAGTGTCCGGACTTTCCAAGTTTGCTTCTCCGACTTCCACACGGATGAAACACTCGTGCAAGCCAGAATAGTGGGAATTAATACATATGAGAAAGAGCACTCCTAATAAGGGCTATCACACTCTATACACATCTAACATATCATGTCCATTTAAACATGCTTATACATTATCACATATTTACTTATCATATCATGTTAGTTTCATCATTTAAGAACTTGTTTATGTTCTTTGTCACAATATATTTAATACGATGCGTTATGCTTCTCTCATCATATTACATCATTTCGCTATGTCATATTCAAGTCATTTGTTTTAAAGTTTATGCCTGGGCATAAACCTAAGTAGATAAAAGAAACTATAAGGCCCAAGGTCATTCATTGAATGGAAACAAGGATCAGTGGTGCAAATCTGGGTTGAAGCTGCGACACAGCGAGACAATGACCATCTATAAGGGTCATATGCTTGTAATGACCAGAAACCATGGAATCGATCAAGATGTCTAAAACTTGTTTTCCTAATAGCATGCCCATCTATCCCCACTGCAATGGCAAACAATCCATGTATTTTATGTTCAAGATATATCTCATATTCTCGGTCAATTATTGTCAACTCGTATCATGCGATATTTACAATCATTTATTGTATCTTGCATTTGCAGCAAACACAGGCAGATAAAATATTAAAAAAAAAATATGTTAAAAGCGTTATTTTTGTTAGGTATGAATAACTATGGTTACCATGTATACTTATGAGCTATTTATTATCATTCCAATTTCATTAACTTGAATCAACCTCTTTAACTGTCCATCTGTTTGCGGATGGAATGTTGTAATGAACTTCAGCTTAGTGCCCAAAGCTAACTGTAATTCCTTCTAGAACCTTGATGTAAAACGCAGATCTCTATCTAAAACAATAGATAATGGTACACCATGCAATCGTACAATCTCCTCCACATATAACTTAGCTAGTCAATCCATAGAATTGTCCATCCCGACCCAGATAAATGGGCCGACTTGTGAGCTTATCAACAATCACCTGCATTGCAGTCATGCTTCACAGCAAGGGGGAACCCGACACTGTGTCCATGGTAATGTTATCCCATTTGTCAATACAAAGATTAAGAAACCCAGCAGTACTTGGTGTTCGGGCCTTTGACTTGTCGGGAGACAAAGGCACTTAGCATGCAGCTACATTCTTTCATTCCTTTCACCAATAAAACTCAAGCTTCAAGTCCTAGTACATCTTATTACCTCCAGGATGCATGGTGGGGCCACCGTATTATAAGCCTCAACAGCACCTTTGAAGTTTATTTATTCGCACACATAACTGCTTCTAGAAATATATGCTTCTTGGGTTTTTCACTAAAACCTGGCCCCCGCCACCATATCTAACCATCTATAACTTTTTTCAGTTTTTCATCATTCTTTCTCTCAAGGATCTATAATCATTTTCTTTAAAATAGGTTGCGCTTCTAGTTAAGCTAACATAGCTCCATCATCTGCTAGTCTCCAATCACCGTATTTGTGAGTGGAGATATTGCTGGGCCACCGTCTTTCTACTTTAGCATCAACTACTACATTAGCCTTCCAGGCGGTAGGCCTATAATGTAGTCAGGCAATCCCCTATCAACTCTAACCGACTCCGCCGTCAAATTTAACTTTTTCCGTTAGTGTTACTGAGACTCTTATGGATCTATGTAAATTCCCATACTTTCCCGCATAAGGTAAGGCGCATATTTTCAAAGCAAACACTACCTTAGCCAACTCTAGGTCATGAGGGATAATTTGTTCATGTGGTTTCAACTTGGATGAGGGCCACCACTTCCCATCCTTCGCATTAACACGCGCGCATCCCAAACTAATGCCCGAAGCATCACTGTGGAGTAGAGTACTTTTTCCCGGCCGAGGTTATGTTAATATCGGGTGCTTCACCAAAAGACTCCCCTTTCAATTGTTCAAAACTATTCTAAAATGTTCCATCTTTAATTCAAACTTTATTCATTTCTTTTGAGTAACTTGGTGAGTGAAGCCAGATAAAAAAGCCTCACAAATCTTCTATATTCATAGTCTAAGAAACTTCTCACCTCACATTTCGAGGTGATTTCATCTACAACTGCCTCAACAAGGTCAACCTCACACCAATTAATAATATGCTTAAGAAGGAAACTTCTTTAGCCAAAAATCACATCGGGCCGAGCTAGCATATAACCTTTTTTTTCTCTTAGCGGCCAGCTCGCAGACTATTTTAGATGTTGTCTATGCTCATGTGCATCCTTAGAATACACCAAGATGCTATCATAGACGATATAACTAATCCAGCATAGGGTCGGAATACCTTATTCATTAAATCCATGAATGATTCCGGTGCATTAGTAAACCCAAATGGCATTACCAAAAACTCATAATGGCCATATTTCCGCTTTCACATCACGGTCTTCAACACATCTTACTCTTTACTCTCAATTGATAATATCCGATCTGGTATGATTTCTGAAAAGACACCCGCTCTTTTCACTGATAAAAGTAAGATTCGATTCCTAAGAATGGGTACTTGTTTTCACTGTCACCTATTGATATGCCGATAACTGAGTTGTTATCCGCAGAGGTCCTTCTTTCTCCTTTTTCAAAGGTCAAACAAAAACACCCTATGGCAAAACACGGAATATACAAACCCATTATTATCGAAAAGTTCTTGTAGAAGCTGAACCTTTAACTCCTTTAACTCTCGCTGGAGCCATCCTCAGAAGGTGCCCTAAACACAAGGACTGCCTCGTACTAATTTCTATGGCTAAGTCCACCTCCTCTCGAGGAATACTCCGGTAACCTTTAAGGAATACATCTGAAATTCCTTTACATCGGGAACTTCGACTTCTCAACGCTATTTCTCAACCAATCATATACTTACTCTCGCATAGTGAGACTCCATATGATACTTCCTAACCCGAGGTACTGATCTCTTTCACACTATCACCTGGAATCACTTTATCGACTCTTCTATGTTCGACCCATGAATTCTTAACTCCATGTCTTCTTACCATATCTATCGGGCTGTGAGTCACACTTCTCCAACACCAGCCATGTCCCTGAAGACCGCAAGGCTTCATTTGGTTCGACTAAAGGAATTTCTTCGTTTTCTTTCATTGTATATCTTGAGATTTCATGTGGGCAACCTCACATCTCCGTGGTTAACACTCCCATGTTTTCTTCAATTAGATTCGGAGGACGATCCACCCATACACAAAACACGAGGACATCCATCAGGCCAACACACATGTAAATGGTGGTGCACATAGCACTGACTCCAAAGCCACCTAAACCCAGGCTCCTACACCATTAAACCGTGACGCCCAAACCCGCACACGGTGTCAAGAGAGGGTGTCATTTTTTTTTTTATAAACGCCATAACCTTTAAGCTTGCTTTATTTATATAATGCAAGACATTTAACTCTGTACTATATTCGTAGTGGATTACAAAATATACATGCTCATATATGGAAAATTCAACATTTACAATATTTACATTGTTACAAAAACAAAGATAGGGTGTAAGAAATAATGGGAAATTTTTATCGTCAAGCACCCCAGTGTGTTAGCCTTGGTTGTTGATGTGGAGTGTCTGGACTTCTGCTTATTCTTCTCCGCACTCACACCGATTGGGGTAATAAAAGATGAGAAGAAAGGAATTAATACATATGGATGACCTCTACTATGGTCATTACACTTCTATACATGCATATATATCTAAGATATATCATATCATTTAAATATATATTTATACATATTTCTATATTTACTTATCATACCATGCTTAGTTTTTGTTATCATTTTACACTTGCTTCATGTTCTTGTCAATATACTTATCATCACATAGCTGTGCTATGCTTCGTTATCATATCATTGGTTATGTCATATTCAAGTCATTCGCTTTATGTTCCACGCCGTATTAAACTTAAGTGGATAAAGGAAACTATAAGGGCTCAAAGGTGTTGTACTCACTGTATGAAATAGTGGTCTATAAGGGCCCAAAGGCTCTGTTATCATCGGGTACAATGAACATTTTTTTGTGTCAAAGGTGGTGCAGACCCACCCAAACATGCCAACGATTAGTATGTCGCAGAATTTATTTTTCCCTAATAGGCATGCCCATCTATCCCTCTACCAGGTTCTAAGAAAATAATCCATGTGTATTTTATGCTCAGTACATATCTCATATTCCCGAATAATTATTTTCATCCGGTGATCATATGCGATATTTACAACTGTTTATTCAGATCTTTGCATTTTCTATTTCTCATTATATGTATTATTAATATGTTACCATGCATGCTGTGAGATGCCATTATCATTCCAATTTCATTAAGCTATGATGGATTTAGACTCAAAGGTTTATATAGAGTCCAAGAACATCTCAAAACAGAGTTCTGATTAAGAAATTATGAGCCTTCCCGGGGTTGAAGACTTCTATGAACAAAGGATTACGAGTATAAATCAAAGGTAATTACTATTTTTCATGATTTATGGACCTCATATGAGTCCAGATATTAATGTTTATATGGATGGATTTTGACTCAAATTTCTTCATAGATTCCAAGAACATTCAAACTGAGAGTTCGACGTACAGCTATGACCATCCAAGTTGAGGCTTCCTTATGAACAATATTTGCAGATAACCAGCAGGCCTGGTATTTTTGTGATTTCTGGACCTAATATGAGCTCTAATATTATCACACTATATATGGATGGATTCTAGACTCAAAGTTCTTTCCATAGAGTCCAATAACATCCAAAACGTAGTCTAGACAAAGAAATTATGACCATCAGAAGTTGGAGGCTTCCTATGAACAATGACTAAGAGCAAGTAAATAAAGAGAAAATATTTTCATGATTTCTAAACCTAATATGAGTCTGATGCGGGAATATATATGGATGATTTAGACTTCAAAGTGATTTCCTATAGAGTCTCAAGAACATTCGAAGAGAAAGTTAGACGAAGAAATTATGACCATCCAAGTTGAAGCCTTCTTAACAAAGGATCATACAAAACCAATAGAATGAAAGGTGGAGTTTGCGATTTCTGGACCTGAGTTAGAGTGAGTTCCAATTTCATCAAGATATATATGAATGATTCTAGACTAAAAGGGATTTCCATAGAGTCTAATAACATCCAAAACGGAGTTCGGACAAAGAAATTATGATGATCCAAAGTTGAGGCTTTCCTATGAACAAGGATCACGAGCAGTAACCAGTGAGGGGCCTTACTATTTTCGTGATTTCTGACCTAATATGAGTTCCACTTCATCAAGCTGCCATAGATGAATAGATTCTAGACTCAAAGTGATTTATAGAGTTCATAACATCCGAAACGGAGTCTTGCTGTTGAAATTATGACCATCCTAAGTTGTGAGGCCTCCCAGAACAAAGGACTACAAGCAAACCAGTAGGCTCACTTGCAGCTTTTGGAGCCCAAGGAACAGTTCGCAAAGGGAGCGGGCGGGAAGGATTCTGTATCAAAGTTATTTCATAGAGCCTGTAAAGGGATTGAGCCTGGCAGGCCAAAGAAATTATGACCGTCCTGAAGTTGAAGGTTTCGAACAAAGGACTGCTACATAACAGTGTATCGCAGAAAGCAGAGATAGTAAGAACCCAATATGAGTTCCAATATCATGCTATATATTTATGGATTCACATTTAAAGTTCTTTCCATAGAGTTTAAGAACATCTGAAACGGAGTTCAATCAGAAACATGATTCGCCTGCTGAAGGGGGTTTCCTATAGAACAAAGGATTTCATTGTTACATTCAAGGTGGCCTACTATTTTTTCGTAATTTTTGGGTAGCCTAATATGAGTTCCAGTAGTATTATTAAGCTATATGGATGGATCCTAGCCCAAAGGGCTTCATAGAGTCTAAGAACATCCAAAACGGAGACCGGACGGCTAGGGCCCATGACCGTCCAAATAATGCTCTTAATAGCAAAGGACTACAAGCATAACCAAAGCAGACTCACCAAAGCTACAGATTTGACTGAGTGTGGGAAGGAGCTCACATCGGTTATGATAGTGGATGATCTGATCGTATTTCAATAGAGTTCAAGAACATCCAAATGCAGAGTTCAGAATTTTCGAGGCAGTAGGCACTATCCAAGTTGAGAAATTTGACAAAGATCTCCTTGAAAACCCCAATATTTCTTTAATACAAATATTCCTCAATCCAGGCTTCATAATCAACTGCAATCACAAGTCAACACAACCAATATACCAAGTAGGTTTCACCCAAATTATAAAAACATATGGCTTTCTTCATCAAACAATTCCATACAAAGCCCAAGTCTAATAACCATAATACAGCCCAAGCTTCCATATGTTCCATAGATTTTGGTTTTCTTTCTCTTCTTCTTCTCTTCTTCTTCTTTCTTCTTCCCTTCATGCTCTCTCCTCTCTTATTCTTACCGATTTTGTGACACCCCATCTCTTCCGAATCCGCTGAGGTCCGCCAACCGCAACACATGTAGTCATTGAGTGTCCCTAGTCACACAAAACTGAAAGCCTCACCTAGAGATCTAAACATGAGCAAAAATGGCACGTCACCTTAACATCCATCACAAAATATAAACCCAACCACATATGTGTAATAGTTTCTAAAGAGCACCACATCCATACAAAACATTACAAACAACTGTATAAATGTTTGCTACATGTTTTATGTGCAGGAATATACACCCAAAGCTGCAGAGCTTAAGCTGGGGGAGTTTGTTCCTAGTGACATCATCTTCCCGAATTACCCCAGATAACGTGGATCTCATTTAACACAACATCTAATAGTTGGATTCTTCATATGCATTACCCGCCTTAATGTATCACACGCAATTATTAATAACACAAACATCCACTGCCAACACACTGGTAATTCATTAATATAGAATATTCTATATCACATAGATGTTTCATGCTCCATACCCAGAGTCATCACCGACTCCTCACATGCCATAATGCCAAAGATTAAATCCATCACTGGTAGTACCAATGAGAACAGACTGTTCATGCTCGGCTCTACTAACACCCTATAATGTAAGTGCCACTGGCACAACCAACTAGTCTGTCCTACTCCCCCTCCATCACTCCACACCTCGAAGTCCGAGTGATAACCACATCGGTGTTTCAACAAAACCGTTACACCATAGGTCTCTAGACTGGCATACACGAAAATTTTCCAGATATACCAACACTGGGTCTCTCATAAATCAGCGGCTGCAGATCCTTCGATATTAGCTTCTCCCTAACTGGCCTCTGCATGCCACCCGAGGGATTAACAACCCTTTCTTGCTCTGTGCACCCAAAATATTTATTTCTATTTTATGAATTGAATCGATTCATTTATTAGACGTCATTTAAAACGCGAGTCACCATACATATTCGTATCAAGAATGGTGGAAATGACCATACCGCGGCACTCAATAATTTAATTTAACCTTAATGTACCCGCGAATGCAATGATGTCAATTCATATATTCCATTCTTACACAATTTTAATCCACAGGGGAGTTCGCACACGTGGGTGAATACATCAAACTAGAATAATAATCCATTTCTATCATAACCAACACAGCATTCATTCTCAATACAATAAAGACTCAACTTAGTGATCTCAATCCAACAAGGAACAGCCCATTCTACACATCCTCTAAACCGCCACTAACATAACAGTGCCGTCAGCTTTTGCCCTAATCACCAAACACACAAAGATAGATATCATTTTCCAATGATCAAGCAAAACAAATGGACAATTTCAGTCTGATCAACAGCTCCCCGACCGGACAGTGGGTCCTGCTGCTGATAGCTGACGCCAGCGATGGCCCTATCAAGCTCTAGTCCTACCTCCTTGGAATGAAGCATCACATTGCAAAATTAACCATAAAACAAACCATATTCATGGTTTAGACACCAAACTAACCGGCAAGAGAAGATTTACTTCCTGAGTTTAACAAAACCATATTGATCGCACTCACGAGTTGGTAGGATCTAACTTTGCCTCTTGTCTTCATCTGATCTCACTGAATTCATTAAAACTGAGAGAGGTAATATGTTTTCCACACTCCAAAAACTTTCCTCCATGATTCACATTTCTTCCTCCCTCCTCTCCTTTCTTCTTTCCTCAACCACTGGTCTTAGATGTATCACAGGACTGAGTCATGTCAATCACACATATCACAGATTCTATGGCCACAATTTTGATTATTACACCTTTATCCTTTTACTCCAATATCATGAAGCTTATCATATAATCAAGACATAGTTGCTGGCTCTCTCATGGGTCCCACTTGAGCTCAGTTTGACTAGCTCACTTGACACGTGTCTCATCTTGAGCACTCAAAATTTAAATCAAGGCCCCACAACTGTGTTCTCAAAGGTTCTAAAAATTAATCTATCAAACAGAATCAACAACCCCATGTGGTATTAGATTTCTTTGATGGAGATCATCTCAACTTGGGAAGTCCGTTATTACATCTAGAGATCAGGGAATTCTTAATATTTCCAATCAATGTGACTTTTATTTTTCTAAAGAAAATTTGATTTTTCCGGGTCATCAGATTTTTTCTTCCAAAACAGAATCAAAGTTCATTCTTTCCCTTTTTATTCAAATTTTCCTATTTTGCACTTCGTCACCTCATCTTTCTTTTCTTATTTACATTTCACTTTAACCCTATTATTATGTATTTCTCAAGTATATAAATCATATAGAAATATAACCATTGTCCCACTGTTAAAATTACTAATTTAATTTTACTTCTGGAAATATGGGACTTCCGTTTTCTCGTTTTATTTCGAAATTATTTTAATTTATATTACAACTCAAATGATGGGTTATATAAACTATTAGGGCATATTTCGTGTATTACACCTCCGTTCAACTCTTCCTGTTGCTCACTCGATCCCACTAGAACAACCTAAAACCATGTTGTTGCCACATCCTCTACACGAAAAGAGGAGAGTTATGCAAATTTCTTGATTACTTCGGCTTCACCCCCTCATTCAACTTCGGGAGTGCTCATGGTCGGGTTATTCTCATGAATCTCCCATGCTCATCGATCTTCAGGGATGACCTATGAACCCAGTGGTGTTAGCTCAACTAATCACCGCATGTTTCAACCCTGAAAATAGCATTTAATTGTAGGTTACCATCAAGCAGAGTAATCTTCGAGATATTTAGCCCGCATTCCTCCATCGTGATAAGCCTTTGATTTCTTTACTTCTTCTTCTTTGAATAGCCCGCAATATGTCCCTTGATGTGCCATATTAGATTCTACACCGGTGATCCTTCTCAAACTCGTAGTGTTCTCTATTTCAAGGCCTAAAGGCGTAAAAACTGGGCTTCTAGTCTTCTATGGTTAAACTTTCTTTGAAATAGAAATACCTAAGATCAAATGAACTGGAAACACTATCTCAATTATGCTCATTGGAAAATGTCGTAGTTTCTTCAACTACTACTTTAAAACTATTTTTTTGATATCAAAATAATATCAAAAAAGAAAATCCAAATTAGTAAATCCCTTTAGTTAGGAATATTGATTTTAAATGTATTATTCATCCCCAAGACGCTTCAAAGACTTGTTGACCAATTTAATATACAAATTTATGACACTGGTTACCAAATGACTATTATCTAATCCCCGGCAACGGTGCCAAAAACTTGATATGGACCAAATGATATATGCAAATTTATTACACTGTCACCAGAGGAGTATTATCTAATCCCAGGCAACAATGCCATAAACTTGTTGAGACCATTATTCATATGTATGAAAAATGGAATTTGTTTTTTTTTCTTTGTGGGGCTTATTTTTAAAATTTGTGTTTCAGGGCTTTAATCATTCCGTAAGTGCAATGCTGTACAAGTAATAAAGTGGATATTTAAAGTCCGAGATAGATTATTCATAAGGACGTAAGATAAATCAAAAGACTAACTACCCCAACTACTCAAAATCATTACTATTCGAGTTCGTTCCAATCGATATAGATAATAAAAGGACTTAGCAGCCTCACTGAATCTTAAAGAGGCAAGCGCAAAGTTTAATAAAAAGGGTGGGAATTAGGATTCACCGAGCGAGACAAACCGGATCCGGATCAGCCATTACTAATCAATTTTTGGTACTAGCTCACTCTTTAGCTCACCATCAATCGGAAAAACCGAAAAGCTTATTACAACATGCAAGTACTATGGTTTAGATTTCTCCCTCAACAATACTTCTTTTCTAATTCGATTAAAGGTTCATATTCATTTCGAGACATGATTCCTGTAATCAATTACTTGTAATATATAACCCTTTCAAGAACTCATATATTTTCTTTTCAAGATTTATACTTAGATCTTAAGACTAAAGAATTCTCATTCCATAGACAAGATCTCGCAGTTTCCTCCAATTTGACTGACACCTTAATCCTACACTTCTAATGCAAATCTCCATCTCCTTGATTAGATTTCAGCTAACACGAGATCATAATCAATTCACCTAGTGAGAAACCTCCTGAGTGATTAGACAAGATATCATTCAACTATCTCAACTTATCAAGTAAGTTGCGATCAACTAAGTAATCCTTCAAAGTTCATTAGTTCCATATTAGTCTGCGCCAGATTCACAAGAAACTATTCTACACTCGTGATTTTCCATCCGTGTCACCCAGAAGCATCTGAAATCATGAGACACAAAGATTTCTGGTATCGGGTACACGCACCTAGTAATCGAGAACAAGCAAATTTATACTAATAAAAAAATCGAGAATTTAATTAAAAGTTTCCTTCCTCGCTGAAAGAAATGACTGCCACTCAAAGACCCATCTTATGAACTTTATCTCTCAAAATTTTGAGTTACTTTACATCAGCATTAACCTATAGGAAAATTCACTAAAAGGATAAACAAATGAAATAAATGAACTCTAGAAACCTTCCAAAGATCCATTTAAATCAAACTAAATAAAAGAAGAATTTATAAAGAATAATGTACTGTATTTTGTGATAATAAATCCAAAAAATTAAAGGAAAATAAACCCACTTAAAAACTATACTTAAGTTAATTCTACTAAAATGAAGAAAAATAAAAAATATGTTAAAGTCTTCAACCACCTGCAAACTGCTGGAGCCGCCAAAAAAGTTACAAAGAGATATCGCCTAGAAGCGCAGATTACATAGCCTAAATATTGTTTCTTCACTTCATTAATTGCATCAGGATCCCTACTACACTCTTCAAACTGACTATATAGGTGTAGTAATACACGTAACCTCCGCCTTGTCGCTTCCTCTATCGTAGTTTCCAGTTTTCCGCCGCAACCTTTCTCAAAGCTTGTTCTGATTTGTGTCATGACATATTAGCTACGAGGTCGCAGGTTTCTCTTTCTTTTTTTTTTTTTTTTTTCGAGGTCTTGTTATTTTGTCGTGATGTGAATGCTCTCATATCGCAATTCAAACCCGCTTTCTTGCATCAAGCTCGAAGTTCTTGTCCTTATGGAGTTTGTCGCGCACATATTTTTCAGGTTTGACAAACAATTGTTTTTCAGCTCTGGTAACTTTGTCGTGACAAAGTCGCTTTTGTCGACAGATTTTTAAGTTCTTAGCATATATGTTGCAAACAAGAAACAATTTGGTCACATGCGACGCTGTGTTCTTGCCAGGTTTGTTAAATGCTTGTCGCGACATAGAATTATGTGTTGTGACACAATTGCCTCTTTGTCACCATTTAATGCACATATTTCACTTTAGCTTTATTGTCGCCGAAGATAAACTTCTTCAGCGTTAAATACGTGTAGTTCAAAGAATCCTGATTTATGTCAGCAATGCTAAAAGTTTTGTCATTCTTCGCTTCACATTAATCTATGGTCGTTAAGCTTTGTGAATTCTGACCTTCACAGTTTTGTCCGTCGCGACTTAAATACATCACGACGTGACTGTTGCCCGGTTGTGAATTTTGACCGTTATGTTGTTATTACGATTTTCTTGAGTTGTTGAGAAAGGAAAATTTTCGCAACTTAAAACACACTTGTCTTCAACTGAATTTTATTTTTCCTTTATGAATATATTTTCATCGTGAGCTGCACTGGGCTCTCTTATCGCCAGTGTAGCAGTTCATCTATTAGTCTCTTTGCGCCTTTTTAGTAAGCAGAAAAAGTACATAAAAACATTGTTAAAGAATAAATCTCTTCACCATTGACCTGGGGTATGCTTATTTATTTGTGGATACGCGACAAAGCTTCGTGAATTTTCAAGTTCTAATGCGAAATTGCATTGGCCGCGATCTAGAAAGCTCTTTTTTTGAGTTCAACAATCTTAAGGTGACAGATTCATTGGCGTTAAGATAGTTCCTTTCGCTTGTCGAATTTTGATGTGAATTATATAAATGCTGTAGTCGCAACACGCATCATTGCTTTGTCTTGCTTCTTTCGCTAAATTCTCTTATTTTTCATTGTCCAGAAACACAAAGTTGATTATGTGAGAATATTCCACATTTTGGCATAAAAATAGATCTTAAACTGTTAAAACATGTCTAAAAAATGACAGTAATGATAGAGTTTTACACCCATCTAATCAAACAGATCTTAATTTTTCACTCCTTACCTTGGTCAAATTGAACTCCATGAACAAAGTAGTATCCACCTAATGACTGTGGTTTAGATCTTGTTAGATAGCAATTTAGTGTTACTATGGTCATGAAATGATTATGGGAGACCCTAAAATGTAAGACTTGAACTTATCTAGGGCAAAGACTACCGCTAAGAACTCTTTTTTTGTAGTTGTATACTGACCTAAAATCTAGAGTCTTGTTGTATGATATCATAAAATGTTTTTTTTATCTTCTCTTTCTCCCCAAGATGCCTCCTACGACATAATCACTAGCATCACACATGATTTAAAAAGAGGTCCCATAGTGTCATTATAGAGGTGAGACCATACTGCTGGCCTTCAAAAGCCTCCTCACAGCAAGCCGATCATTCAAAATACACCTAAAGCAATCACAAGGGCCTGTTATACACTCAAAGCCTTTTATGAACCTCTATAAAACCCCGCATTACATAGTTAATCGTATGTCTTTAACACATTTAGGAGCAGGTAAATCTAGAGATCAACTCAACCTGGCCTTGTCTACCTCTCTATCTCCTTTCCTTCGACACTACATGTCCCAACATTAACCCTTATGTCACCAAGGAAGGATGACTTTCTCCTAGTCAAACTGATTTTCTCCCTATATCTTTCCAAAAAATCTTCAAATTTTTAGACATCCCTTAGCATGAATTTCTAAAGACAGAGAAATCATTCATGAATATCTCCATAATCTTCTTCTATCTGGTATCATCGAATACAGTAACAATGAAAAGCTCCCGGTGCATTACATAATCCAAAGGCATCTTCCTAAAGGCAAACGTGCTAAAAGGACATGTGAGAGTGGTTTTCTCCTGATCCTCTAAGGTATTATCTCAATTTGATCAGATCGAGTAACCATCAAAGAAGAAGAAACCCCATGCCAGGCCACTCTCTCCCAACATTTGGTCCATAAAAGGTAGGGAATGATCTTTCCTAGCAAATAAAGCCTGGTATAATTCCATGACACCTCCAACCTCAGAGCGAATTTAGTATGAGCTCATTATGTCTATTTGCCACCACAAAGGACTTACTTTCTTTGGCCAATGAGTCATGCATTTGCTTGCAGGTGCGCACAAATGACACCTACATCTGTGAGTTTCAAACCCTTTCTTGAGCCAAACTTCTTTTACGATCGCCAGATTTAGCCTGTCGCTAGGCTATTGTTATATTAAAGAGACTCTTTCCAAGCAGGTCCTACGAGTGCAAATCAGCGGGCTAATCCTTGTATGTCCGTGAATATGGTTCATCCAGGAGGTTTGGTGGGCCTTGAATTTCTTAAAAGTACTTCATGACTAATATTTAGAGAGTAAGATATGACTGCAGGAAAGTCTTCACTTCCTAGAATGAGATGAGATGAGACGGTAGAGGCTTTAATTCAAGCTTAGTGGCTTTTAGACGGCAAAACTTCTCCTCAATCGAGGCACCAAACCAGTGCCACCTATTGGTTTATTACTCATCAGGCTCAAGTATGGGAGTATAGAACCCATCGTGGTTACTTCCTCAACACACTTAGGGCTCACTAAACAGGACTTTAGAGGGTCATCCACATGAAAAATTTGATCTGCCATATTCCTACCCACAATTCTATCACATCTCTTCCTTCCTTCCACTGCAAATATCTTCATCATCCCCTGCTTCCTTGATAACATTGAAAATGTCTGAGTTCAGCAACATAGCTGCTGAAAAGACAAAGGTCATCAACCCTCTCCTACATAAAGGTATAATGGCATTAATAATGGCCAAGAAAGTAACACCTAAAATATATCATAATAGCTTTATACATGTTAATGGTATAAAATAAGTTAAAATTGTATTTTTCTAATTTATATTGCTAAGAACTAAAAACTATAAACCGAATTAATACAAGAGTCAAGGGTGTAAATAGTAAAATGTCACATTAAGGACTCAAGGGTCATAAGAGAATGTTATATGCTATATGCAGAATATTTGATAAGTAGAAGTGTAAATGAAAGAGAGCAAGGATTTTAGTGTAAAATGGAAACTTAACAAAAAGACAAGCCAAACATCGCCTATGAAAGAATAGAGATAAAGACCAATTTGGTCTTGTAGTTAGAATACTTCCTAAGTTATATTTAGGTTACGATTGAGAGAAGAGAAGAATTGGTGATTTTGCTCCATGTGATCAAGGATTTTGGTGATCAAGAAGAAGAAGAAAAAATAAAAAAGAAAAAAGAAAAAGATTAAGGTATAGAAACTAAAACCTAAACCCTTTTGAGGGGCAGATATGGTTTGGGGAAACCCCAACTTACATAATAGTGATGGTTGTTGGTCTCAAGTCAGTTATATGGTTGTTTGAGTTGGCTGTGATCCTCAACTATAATGCTTCAGATAAAGAAAAAAATGTTAGGGTTTTAGGGAGATGCTATCAAAAAATTTTTCAAACCCACTGCTTGTTTGGGTCATCACTATCGAAATTGAGTGATTCAAATTTTGGGCAACCAGACTGGGGTGCTGCAATTTCTTTTGAAAGGTGGTATGTAACTTGGCACTCATTGCATCTAGAAATTTCCCGTCAGCAAGCCTATTTTCGGGCGCTTGGTCCCCATTTGGGCACATTGGGTGTTTGTGCCATAACTTGGCCATCACTTATCCAAATTGAGTTATTCAAATTTCTGGGTAAACTAGACTTCTAAGAGATAAAATCTCCTTGAAATAAGTTTATTCAAATTCAGACTCAATCAGACTCTACAAACTGGTCTAAAGGAGCCCTCATTTGTGGTGGGAAATATTTTGCAGAATAAATGAAATTGTAAAGAATCATAAAAGATTACATATTAAACTATGATTACATGAAATGTAAATGATGTTAACAATGAGAATACGATCATACAAGGAATAGTGCATAGTAGCTATAAGATATGGGAGAAGAATGGTTTTAAAGAGTCCAGAATACATGTGATTGCCATTATCCATGCATATAGGTACAATTAAATACTCAATAAAAATGTAATAAGATTGATCAGTTTGATATGTCCTCGCATGGATGCAGGCATGCCTATTGTGATTACATGATATATGTCGACCCCCGCTGTCATTACAAATGTCCCGTTTGGGGCAATATAAAGACAGGATCACTATTCGTATAGTGATAGTACCTTTCTGCACATACGCTATACTGATTCACTTGTCATATAGGCAAGACACAAGATGAGATAAAATGATTGAAATGGTTATAGGAACCATGTAATGTCACACCCCAAACCCCCACCCAGCATGAAGCGGGGCACAAATGTTATACTGGACTCTTTACTTTCTTTTTCGTACATTGCGGTATCAAGTCTTATAACTCGAATCAAAATATCATATACAAGAGATAGCAAGATAAAACTACCACAGTGGTGTTTGGCTGTCAATACATTACAGCTTCAAGTCCTACTTATATATACATATACAAAATCAGACATTTACATTTACATAATCGTAGAGCAAAACCTACAAAAAGGATGGACCTCAAGTGTGCGCCTAGTGCAGAGCAAAGAAGATCATGGACGTCCCTCCTCCGTACCTACACAGACAGTCTGCAAGGTTGGGAAGAGAAAATATAGTGACTTATACGTGAACACATGCATTAATACTTTACAAAGAAGTTATTATAAGAATAGATATAGAACATATACAGTATAGACATGGGAAATTTTTCTTTCATGAATTCATATAATAAACTTATACGCACTGTCATTTTTCTTACCTTATAGAAAACTTATACTTGTTCGCATCTCCGTGAGAAGCCAGTAAAGCTTATACTTGCACGGCTGCACCGTAGGTACCATAGAGCTTGTACTGCACTTAGCAGATAGATACTTTATTCAGAGCTCTGATATGAGGGTATACCCATAATTTATACAGAGATCTTAGTACCACAAAGTTTATACTTAAATGCAGGAAAACTCGATAAAAGCACATCTTGCAAAACCAATGCACAATACTCACCTTATCTCACAGTTCAGATTCTTATCATGAGCAACTGTTGATCACTGCACCAACAATGTACAAACTGAGACATGAAGATAACAAAAGATTCACGTGATTTGTATTAATATCAGAGGTTCCAGAGCACAAAAGGTGGTCAAAACACTTGGCCGAGAGTGTCGCGAATGTCGGGGAGAGTAGCGGTTACTATACGCGGTCTACCCCAAACAGGTGCCAGGTCATTCCATTATCTGGTCAGTGGCCCACAATTATATGTGTTCGTGAATCTAATATCTTATCATAGGGGCATTAAGTTTGCCAACATTCGCTTCGCCGAGGCAACGAGGCACAAAAAGTACATTAATATTTATTTCCTGAACTTTTAGAATTTAGGCATTTATTAGGGTTCCTATACTACATCTGAGCAAATTGATCATAGGGCTTATCAATGCACGGATACAGTAAATCGTGGCTACCTGAAGCATCGGTACCGGGGTACTCTTAGACGAAACACCGCCATTCTTTAGAGAACTTAGTACCCAAGTATCTATTAAATTTTGCATCGATACCTCACTTGCTCTCATACCAATGGGTACCAAGACTAATTTCTAGCATCAAAGACTAATGAATGTGCTCTCCCATGCTGTGATGTGAGAAGAAAGCACCCAATAAAAACTCAAATAACTTTCCTAAACTCATGTATCTCATAATCCACAATGGAGTCCTACCCAAACCACTCCAATAATGGGTTAGAATCAAATCTTTTTCCTGTTGTGGCTTCTTCCCCAAAATCAAATCACAAAAAATGGAGTTAGGTTTTTGCTTTACCTTATCCCTTCTTTTAAATCTTCACTTCTAAGTTGCTTGATCACAAAGAGTTGTTGGTAAAGAAACCCAACCAAAACTTGATCTTCTGTCAAGCCCTAGCTCTCCCATTTTCCTCTTTCTCTCAAAATAGGATGTACTCAAATGAGCCATACACAATTTTGGTCTTTAAACCTGACAGTAAAGGTGTTAGCTTGCACAGTCTCACTTACTAAGCGCTTAAGTCTCCTATCACTCATTTAACATACTACTAACATTTAAATTACTTTAACATTTAAGCTCATTTTCATTCGACCCTTAAGTCCTTACTTCAATAAATTCCAATTCATTCTTGTATCTTGCAAATTCAGTTTCAAATTTTCACTTAGAAAATAATAATTGCAAAATTTTCAAAATGCACTTATAATATACCCTACTTATAAGAAATTATCGTGGATATTTCAGGTGTTACATGTGTATATGAAAAACAATGATTTGAATTAAAATGTGATGTGCCACACAAATAAAAGTATCATGTATTATGAAGATTGAACGTGAGAACTCTAATAAATGCAGGTAGGGGTATAAGTAGTCTTGGAGCTGATATACCAATAATGTCAATATCACAAAGAATTCATGCAGATCATATCTCAACTGAGGTACATCACTCACAAGTGGTCATATATGTTATATGTTTTCCAATTAAGCCATAAGCTTAGTGACGGTGTTTCATTCGTGAGGGCACTGGGTAAGAGGACAGAAATTGTAGGCCAGATGTAATACAGAGGGCCAAATTATGCCAAAAGAATAGAGTCAACATCTATAGTCGCTACCTCTAATTTTGAATATGTACATAAAGTTTTTTCATAATAGACTTATATAAGTCAGAAGTGGACTCAGACATTTGAAGTGCTGTACACAGGTATCACCATTATGGTGATAGGCATGTTTGATATTTCCCTTAAAGATGGTTTAAGTTATATTCGATATCCACATATATTTCACAGAGCCTTCACGTCGCAAGAACTCCGTAAAGGAGTCCCAGCCCCATGTCGTTGCTCCCTCTTCCGCTCTGTGAGGGTCAGCACTATAAAAGGTCATGACTCAACTGAAACTCGACTTCCTTGACTCACCATAGGCTGGGTATCGGGCACACAGAAGTCTTACTTCAGAGAGGCTAGGCAAAAACAAAATCAACACAACCAAACCAACTAATAACAACATGGAACAACACCCAATCCCCCAATGACATATCACTAATACATCCTACACTATACCTCTAGAATTCACACTACTGGGCTGCATTAGCTAAAGGGGTAATGTTAGTAGGGCTCTAACCTCCTAACTCTAGTTTCAACATACACCGAAAGTGTGGAAAAATTCACACTGCCTCCCTGCCTGTATAAAGCATGATCCAACTTTGAGTTTCCTACCACTATGGAAATGGTGGGGCTTCGGGTCTTTATATTCAGTACCATTCCACCAGAGAGGACTCCTACTACAAAGGCATCATTACTTAACACCTACAAGAACTTCCTTTCACATAGTACACAAGTCTTTCAAAATATTTTCTAGGTGGTGGGATTTGGTTTTATGGCATACAAATTGGAATGTTCACTTTAACCCGCTAAACAAAACCATAAATTCTCAGTACGATTATTCAATTTTTTTGGAATTCTCAACCTATGGGGATATGGAGCCAGAGGAGTATTGTTTAGCTTTTTTATCTTCATCCAACTCTACATCAACAATCCTTTGACTTAGGGACATTAGGCTCATCAATCACATCATCAATCTTTATCTATTTTGAAAATCTTTGAAATCTCTTTAGGAAGATCCTTGGGATGGATGGTTTTATCAATTGTTTCTCCCACTTTTCAAGAGTGCATGCTCTTACAATGTTCAAATGTCCCATCATTTTCGACTCTCGAGGTCCCAACACTATTTCGGCCTTAAGAATGGTTGAGAAGGGAATTTCCATTTTTATTGCTGAGAACTCCCCATAGAGGCTGGCCAACTTAGTAATTCGAGACTTCACATCATTTATAGTCGCTCAAAATCTCGTTGTTAGTTGATCAGCTGAGATCATAAATCGTGCCATGATGTCCTTCAAATTTCTTTATGTGGAGGTTGTATGTTTGATATTTGATTTCTCCTTAGGAAAAGGTGAAAGTTTATGTTTAGATTCAAAAAATCCTTGTGCCTTTGGATGAAATACTTAGTTGATTTGAAACCTCATTTAAAAAATTTTGATTGGAAAGTTTTGGTTTAGAAACCTGTGCTGCTTTGAAACATTTCGAGGTGGGCTGCTCACTTGAGGAAGCTTGTCCTCCATCACTCTTCCAGCTAAAGTTAGGGTGTTTACTCCACTCTCGATTATAAGCTCGAATATGAGATTTGAAGTGGCTTCCTGGGTAATTGAGAGCATTAGCTTCGTTTCGATTTGACGGCTCCTCGACTTAGGGAAGATTAGGTAATCAAGTGGAATAAATGAGGTCATCAATAAATGAGTACAAGTCTTCCATCCTAGGTCCCGTAGGTGCCGAAGGCACTTTGGGTACAATGGTCACCTTATTCATTTTTTGCATTTCAATAGCCTCTAACTTCCTAGTCAAGGTAGCTATTTTGGCTTGAAGGTCATCATTCTCTTTCACATGATGTTTTCCTCCCTCCTATAAAAATGAGTACCCCCTAGTGGCATTATGGGAAGCACAGTTTCCTCGTAGTAGTTCAGCATTTTCTCCGCCATTGTATCAAACATTGCACAAATTTCGTGGTTTTTTCAGAACTATCTCACTCATCATTTGGATATATCACTGCTATATAGAGAGATTCCTTTTGATGAAAATAATAAGGCAGTATGTAATATCCAACTATGATGAGGAATAGGTGGTGGAGAAGTCTTTGTACCCTTTCCATACAGCAAAGATTCGCCGCTTTTCGTAAAAGTTTTGGATAGCCCGCATGAGTGCATTTTCTTTAGTGCGCCCTTAAGGAAGAATTTATTGAAAATACACTTCGCATGTCCTCCCAATTAGAGATTAAATTAGGAGTAAGAGAATAAAACCATATTTTAGCCTTTTCCTTTAGAGAGAAAGGAAACAAAACCAGACATATTATGGGGAGGGGTGATCCTATAGAAAGGAAAGCGTAGCAAACATCCTCAAAAGTATCTCATGGGAGGAGTAGGGTTCTCATACACCTAACCCTTGAGAGATGGGGGTATATGACGAATCATCTCTAGTTTCACAGAAAAGGGTTAAATTTCGGGGTAAGGGAGAACAGAAAGGAGGTGTTGTGTTCTTTGAGGTCTCAAAATCTCTCTGAGGTCTCAAAATCTCTCTGAGGGTTCTACCAACATTAGGCAAAGGGGCAAGGGGAGCTTAATATTGATTATGTTGAGGATTGACATTCTCCCATCCCACCTCGGGGGTCACTGCCATACAACACCATCTCTCATTGAGGATCATAAGATTTAGAAAGTTAAAAGGTAACCTTGCTCATTTGGCTGTGTGGAGTTTAAGATATTATGTGTGCCCATCGAGGAGTGGAAGGTAAATGAAACAAACGTCTTAGTAATTAAGTTTCTCGAGGACTTTATCGGTGTGATTCCATTACTTAAGCTCAAACCCGAGGTCCGCTGATAACCCTTCAACCCCGCGGAATACTCTATATGTCTCTCGACAGGGCACCTAGGACAGTGGGGCCATACTGGGGCCCCTCGATCAACACTCATCAAACATATACCCAACTATATTCCAATAGTCCAAGAGCTATTTTGATTACTTTACATGGTATGGTGTATATTAAAATCTATAATTATAATACATATTATCCAGCACATCAGAAGCTACAACCAAGCTTCAAAATCGGTTTCTAAAATGAGCCGTCTTCTCGAACGCTCCCTGTACTTGAAAAAAATATTCCCTCGACAGGGTGAGCTATCGCCCAAGAGGAATCACCCAGCTGGTTACTTCCCCACCTAAGTGCAGCTATGCAATAGTTCATTAAACACACATTCAAGTAAATACGTGATCCTACTCAATGCCCACATGCCCATTCCTCATGTCTCAGCCCTCACCGACTCCCTCACACTTGCCTAAGCCATGTATGAGAAAATAATCACAGCTTTTTCAAAACAAACCCGTTGTTCTTTAAAAATACTACCACCACTGTTTAGGTGGCCATGGGATTACTCCTCTCGAGGCGTAATGTGTTGGAGAACTTCCCAAAACAGTCATAGTCCTCATCCGAAATGATCTGTTTAACTGTCTCCCAACCCCATTCTCCGGAAAATCATCCTGTGAAATTCCTTTCGCAACCATGTTCGTTTTTCAAAAAACTCGTGTCATGCACTCACACCTAATTTCTAGGTTACTCCAAGTGCATACGAAATGCACAATATGCCATTTCAATCCATTTTTATACCAATATATAATATGATTATTTCATGGGTCAGCGCGCACGGTAATTCAACAATATCAACTATCACCCAAATTAGCCTACTTGAGCAAATCACACACCCATCTCCACGGTTTACACACACAATTATATTCCATATAATTGTGACATCATGTTAACACCTCAAGCCATGATTAACTTATTCATTTCCACTCAACTCAAGTACAGGTTTATTTCAACCAATCGTTATTGACCATAGAATATTAGCCTGACTATGAAACTCCCGGACTCCATTTGCACATCTGTAGGGTAGGGTCAGTCCGTACAACCCACTATCCGGCAGATTGGTTTTTTTAATCCACCTGCGGCTATTCTTACCATAATAGACACTCAAACCATGAATTAATGCACATTTATCAAGACATAAGTGCTCCAAATCGCCTGCACACGAATACCGACCAACTAAATGGGTTTCTTCCAAGAAAATTTTCACACTGATTCCAAGATTCGATCCCATCAAACGACCACTCACGGCCTCAAACCAACACGCCAGCATCAACAAAACACTTAACAAAGTGTAACCTGCGAGGATAAAACCCCACCACGGAGCTTTGTCGAAACTCCAAGAAAACGCGCCCACGCTCTCGCCACAGAACAACTTTCCTTCTTGCTCCGAAGAAATCCGACGGTCCGATCGATCGGAAACCAGAGAGAAGTAACGCTTTTCTTCTCTTTCTTTTCAAAAAATCACAAAACCTAACTCTACATCTCCCATTTTCTTCCTGCACGTTGTCTTCAATTAATGGAGGAGACAAACACTATTCAACATTTTGTCTCATCTCTATTAAACTTTCCCTATAATGTCATCCATGTCCCTTTTTGGATTTCACCTATTATTCTCAACATCCATTTCCAGTTTTCAATATGGGCAAAAGTAAATAAAGATTACAGCTGTTATGGGTGACTTTGGCACAGACGGAAGAGTGTGAAGAGGCACCACACTTGCTCGAAAATGTGCAATTCGACTGCTCGAATCTCGACGAAATCTCGACGTGTTGGGCCTAGATTTCGCGAGATCATTCCAACGTGGTGTCACATTATCCAAGATCTAGAGTGTCTTCATATTTTTTACCATAAATTATAGATTTTGTGTTATTTTCAAAATTGGAATTTTCGGGGTTCATGATTTTATGTCGTTGCTCATCACGAGTCCACACCGACATGCACCAATATCATCACCCCAACAAGAACATATTCATGCATATTATATACACAAAGAATTTTTGCAGAATGAAGAGGACTTACCGGATTTGCAATGCACTGGAAATAACACTAGCTCTTTGGATCAACTAGAACGCCGCCACTCCTCGAAACGACGCGAAAACAGCTTATCCTCCAGCAAACAACAAGAAATTCAAGCCGTAGGGAATTCAATATCGCTCACATAACACCTCTACGGAAGTCCACGTGTCATCTCCAATAGAGAGAGTGGGTCTTTAAAAGGATCCAGTATTGATATCCAATGAATGTGTTCAAATAAAGTAAATCATGGGGGTTTGACTATTTTATTTGGTAACCATTGATTTAAGATTATATTATCCACAAGAAAGACGAGTGATGGATTCTAGGTTTCCACTATCCAAGCAATAACCAGGCAACAAGCACCACTGTGGATTGTGCTGATCCATCAGTAATGGTCTGATAGGAAGATATGACTTTGGAAAGGATTTATGTGGGAGGCTAGAGAATATGTCAAATGCTCACTTAGAAAATTTATGTCAAACACTTCTAAATATTACTTAGGTTCGCAACAATGTGTACCAAGATTCTCTTGTTCACATATCATACAAAGAAATAGCTAACCAAGATTAGAAACAGCACAAGAAGATTTAATATCATACAACCCACATGGGCTAAAGGTGAGAGAGCAGTCATGTTTTCTTTTGTCGGTGATGAGTTTCCACTATTCGAATCCTATCTTGAGGGTTTAGAACCCATGGTAAGGGGAAGATTTGAGAATAACAAGAACATCCAACATAAATGCAAGTAGAAGAAATAAATGGTATATTGATGTAAAACCGAGAAGTGAAGTAGAGATGAAGCTACAAATTAAAAGATCAGACAAGTATACAAAGGATAGAATACATGCAAGAACAAACAAAGATCTGAGCAATATGCAAAATAGAAACTGCAAGAAACTAAAGAGAGAAAATCCTAACTAAACCAAGAAAACCCTAACTTAGAGCTAGTCCTCAACTCAACCCGCCAAAAGAGTGTTTAAATACTCCCCCCCTAAACAACTACAGCACTAATGGGAGAGTTGGGAGACACAGGTTCCTTACACAAATATCATAATTCTTGGATATACCCAATCGACCCTCGAGCACCTGACCTGGTGATCACTTTCCAAAGCATCATGATCTAATAATCCACTAGCCTTTAATCTTTGAATAACGGCGGTTCAAATATCCAAAGATCGGGCACTACCATCTTCCTTGTCCTTGAGAACAGTTTCTTTGAGTACTGCACCACATTCCAACACCTGATTGCCTCGGTTTTCAGGAGCTACCTCATAGATGTGACATGGAACCCCGTCAATAGAGCAAACCTCGGGGGTGAGCGACCATCCCCACAACTTTGAAAGTCCTCAATCACTTTGGGGAACTATTCCTTAGGTTGAGGAGAGAGGAAGAACAAGATTTGAGTAGGCTTTGAGAATTACTTCGAAATTTGCTCCACTTCTGGAAGAAAAGATAAGTGCTTCCTTTAAAAAATACGGTTGTCCTTAAGCATCCAAAGATTAATTTCAGCAAAGGTGCAAGTAACATCAACAACCTTCAAGAGCATAAACATAAAGAAAGTAAAAATAAATATGCCAAATATTGAAATGAGAGACTTTCTTCAGTTTTCATGTAAAACTAAAGTTCTAATGTTATTACAATCATCCTCCTCCAATTGAATGAGGCGAATCAAAACGCTTGGCTTCTCGGTACCAGATTGTATGTGTGTAGAGATAACCTGTTGTTATCTCCTCGTTACTATCATGTATCTTATTGCTCTCAAATTTCCATGCTGCCGTCTTCATCATCACGCACAAAACTTTTGATTGCATACTTTATTTGATTCCCTTGCAACCACTCTAAGGAATCGTAGGTGTCCTAAAGGTTCTTCAACGGGTATATTTTCTTTTACTTTGAAAACTCGGTTAGTGATATTTAAGTATATTTTGTTTGATTGTTTTCGGTTCACTTTATTTATTAGAGCATAAAGAATATTAAAAAATAATAATAATACTTTGTTTTTTAGTTATTCTTTCACACTCAAAATAACGGCGATATATAATCGTGTATTATATTTTATTAGGAGTTTGTCGTGATAGTTATTACGGTTTATAAATTTCCTTACTCGTTGAAATTTTAGATTCTATCTTAGTATGTCAACAAAGCCGTAGTGTGAGATATATCTCTTTTTCGTCACTGCAACACAAAAATATCCACTGAGACTTAATACCTTGACTTGTAATGTATTTTATCTCAAGATCTGAAGAGGTATAACTGTGTGGACACCCACATCATGATGCAAAGAACACAATTTTGATTTGAATAACGCATCTAGTACTTTAAATTAATGTGTGGTCAATTGACTCAACATCAATCGCCTGAACAAAAACTCACATAAATCTATAAAAATTGATTTGCTTTTAAAGATGTAAACATGAGACAGGTGAAATTGTTGATGAAACTATTAGAAACACGTCAATGGTAACAGTTAACACTGGGGGTTCATGTTTCCTTCTCGAGGTTCACACCAATCCGATGAATTCACAAAAGGTTTGGTATGACAACTGCAAATGAACTTGGATAGTAATTCAATTACTCAACCTGTGACGAGGCTAGCTTCCGCGGTTAGGAAGATTCTTTTCACTCAACCTAGATATCAATTTCAACCTCGCATCAACTTCCCAATAGATTACCAACCACCACAAAAATTACCCACCAAATCAAGTAGAGAGAAGATGTCGTTTCCATGGAAGGACACTAACACGGTTAATGGTACTAGTAGAGATCAAGATAGGTAGTTAAACAACCTCAAAGCGGACATCACAAAAAAGGTCAAGCTAGTGCTCTGAAATTTGAGAGTAGCAAATGATCCCAATGCTTTCTCCGATCGTTGCCAATGGGCTTGAATGACTAGTATGAAATGATTGATAGTGAACGATCGGTTTGCTAAATGAAATTAACCAATTCAGCAGCTAAGACGTACCAGAAAGGTAATGTGTTACAAGACATGATTCGCTTCGTGAACCACCCATCACCCAATGGGTCAGTTATGAAAGCAAAGTCAGTAAGAAAATACATTCATCATATAAGAGTCAATTGCTCTCCAATGCATTGAATCAAACAGAATATATTATTATGAGCGATGATGCGTTTGAAGGAAGCTAGGTCGTGTACAGTTCCATGCCAGAGGATTACTCTTATGTTATTTGCACTCATTTTGTTGTCGATCAAAGTTCGACATTGAAAGGATGGTTAAATGGAATGTTCCAATAGATTTAGAGGGATGAATATCAAAAAATGTAGAAGCCGGTAGTTCAATATATGTACCCTGTTTTTTGTAACACATAGGTCGGCCCCAAGTCACAGCTTATAGAGAGTCTTAAACACATCTATTTTTAATCCATTTTTCTAGCATGTTTTTAACAGTTTCAGATCTATTTTTATGCCAAATTATGGAATATTCACCAACTTTGTGTTTTGCAAGTGTTAATTGAGAAATGAGAGAAAACACAAAAAGAAGTAAAAAGTGGAAAATGTGTGCAGCTCTGCCACGACATAGTTTTGTATATGTCACGATACAATTTCAAGCAAAGCAAGAACTATATCGAGCCAAGAATCATATGTCACAACAAAGCCCAGTAACTTAGGCTGAGCAGCATGTTTCATGCGACAGCAGTTCTCTGTCAGCGACACCCTTGAATTTTATCACAACATCAGAATAGTAGTAAATCCATGTTGTGACAGATTTCTATGTCGCAACATAAAAGGCTAAAGATTAACAGATGAACTCTATCGCAACAGAAAATGGCAAGAATACAACACAAGTCAACTGAGACAGTGTTTTTTTTTATGTTGCGACACAGTTTTCAGCATTAAACGAGCTCAAGGAGGAATTTCTATCACAACAAAGAAAATCATGACGCGATAAAACGTTTAGAATTCACAACCAAGAGCAACAAAATCTCTATCGCGACAAAGATTATTTCTGTCATGACAAACAAAACATGAAGGAGGTGAATTCTTTGTCGTGACAAGGAGCGAAAAGAACACAAGAGAAGAGTGTCAAAAGTAATTCATGGTCATGAATATAAGAATTGAAGGCAAACTTATCAATTTATCTAAGAAATTTTTCTACGCGCATAATAAAAGGGAAATGAGAAACGTCGTGGGTTGAAGAGAACCAGACAGCTGCTGAAGTGTGTCACAAACAAAGAGCTCAAATGCTTGAGCAAGAACTTCAGAGAAGTTAAGTTTATCGCACAAAGAAGTTTCCACTGAGTAGAAATTAAGTTAAGGAATCATAAAGGAAACTCATACATAGAAAACTCACGCGACAAATTCCGTATGTATGAAAATGATAGTGTTTGCGTTACAGTAAGACACTTTTAAAGCAACACAAGACATCTATGTTGTGACAAGAACAAGACTATCGAATAAAATCTATATGTTGTGACATTATCAAAGTCCGTCGTATTGTAATCCAAAACAAGCCTGCAGAATAGGTCATGATCGAAAATTCCCATGCTATGATAGAGGTCACGAAAAAGACCGAAAACTCTATCATGATGTAGAACTTTCTTTTCGGTTTACGATATAATGACTAATTGGGCCATAATTTTGTGGATCCACAACACAATTAATGAAGTGCGGCCCAACATTGGAAAGTCTATAAATAGACGCATCTAGGGTACTGTGTGTAGCTTCGGCAATTCCAAGACGTTTGGATAGTTGAAGACTCTTGTATTTTTTTTTCTTTTTATTTCATTTTCCATTTTAGTAAATTTAGTTTTCAATAGAGTTTCAGTCTAGATTTTAGTTAGTTTTCTTTTAGAGTTTTGGATTTGAGTAATGAATCGGAAAGTGCTGAGCCAGAATTTTATTGATACAATCTTTCATCTCCTTACTGCTTTATTTAAATGGAGGATGGAAAGTTTATGGAGTTCATTTTATTTCGCCTCGTTTACAATTTCAATAAATTTTCCCGATCAAACTAGTCACCGACATGAGGAACCGCTTGAAAAGCTTGGCTCGAGAAATGGTCAATGATGATAGGCCTTCCTCAAGACAAGGTGGAAGAACGTCAGGACGGCACTGCACCCCGCATTCGACCCAACCCTGAGGCCGTAGACCGGACCTGTGATCGTCCCACACTTGTTCCTTTTTTTTTCAAATACATTTTCCAATGCACAATGTTAAAACTATAGTGCTCTGATATCAAAATAATTGTAGCGCCCATCGCGCTACCAGTACTTTCACTTTTACGATATAATCAATTTCCAATGCAAATAAAAATACGCTTTCCAAAGATATATATAAAAATGTGATCTTCTTATGAATACTTTTACATCTTTGAGTTCAATTTAAAATAATTACAAAATATCATGAATGAAATGATATGCATGTGACAGAAGCTTTACTTATAATTGCTTAGCTTGACGATGACTCAATCTCAACGTGCCCTTGTCTTCGTACTCCATTCTCTCTGCATTGCGGCGATAGTAAAAGCAACGCACTAAGCATTTTCATGCTTAGTGGTTCTATAGTTCTCCCTTCCATTTCAGTTTAATTCAAATCATGCAATTTTTCTAAACCATGCTTTTGAATCTTTTTGAATGATCAATGCAATACAATACATATGTTCATTTTATATACATTCATATACAATTTATTGATCATTCCAAATATGAACTTTCATATGCAATAAATCATTCAAAATACAATTCATGCACTTACAATATTTTCTTATCATTTTGCCTTTAAGCGAATTTAACCCATACTTTCTATACACAGGATAACGAATCATTCTGCACAGCCTGCTGTGCTATGCTGGTATAAAAAAAGGTTCTATAACACAAGATGCCCCACCGGTTGCTAACTGGTTATTAAAAATCAATTTATGAACACTACCGACATATCATCTCAATGCCATGACTAAGTGACACATTATTACATTCGGCACAAGATCGTCATTCACCCTTTATTAGTATATTAATCTATTCTTAACTTCGAATTTTTAATCTGCTAACATTCCCAACAAGGGCATTCAAATCATTTATAACAAAATACAATATAGCATACTTCTATATACAAATAATTCATTTTTCAATATTCCATGCAATTTTCATAGTATGCTTTCATTTCACAATCAATGTTAAATCAATATGCTTTTTCTTATAAATCATTTCAGCCATTCAAATCATGTTGAAATCATTCAAACACTTTGGAATTTGAAAGAGAAGTAGAGAACAAACTCCAAAATGGAAACAAGAGAGAGAGTCAAAGAACAAACCAAAAAGCTTGTCGTGATTTGATTCCAACTTAACTGATCAATTGGCCTTCCTCCTCACAGCCCCATTCAAATATAATTTATCAATTATTATTAGCCTGGGTATTCTAGGAGTTCCATTTTGTAGCTTACTCTACCCGACTCCCTTTCAGGTCATATTTTGTATTCTTTCTCATTTCCTCATCCTTAGACTTTCTTTTATCATTCTCATTAGCTAATGAGGGCAAGGAACAATGTTTGCCCAACAACCTGATCATATAACTTGTATACTTGTAAGAACTCTTTTCATTCACTTATAGGATCCTCATTAGCTCATTTGGAGATGGTCTAATTCAATCTTAAAGAGGAACCAAACTTCGACTTGCGTTGTTTCGCCTGTAGTACCGTAAAGTGCAAAACCTTAGCTCATCCGCCTAGGTGCACCCACGCCTTGGTGTAGAGGTGTCGGGTTGATGTACCACATTTTTGGCCATTTCACCGGGGCACCTTCCTTCCAAACCCAAACTCAAAACCACAATACACCACATAAATCTACCCAATACAACCCCCAAAACGAACTACAACTTTTCTCAAAACACTTTTATATCATTCAGGTTTGTTAAACCCAACATTTGTTGAAAGGGGTTAGGTTTGGTTTTTCTTACCTTAAACCTTGATTTTCTTTCCTTTCTTCTTCCTCCTTCTTCTTGATCACCTTGTCCCTTGATTACATGGAGAAGAAATCACAAACTCCTTCTTTTCTTCTCTCAAGCAAGCCCTAACTCTCTTTCTCTCTCTCTCTCTTTTTGCTAAATGTGAGAAAATGGCAATTACAAGACCAAACTTGGTCTTAAGCCTTAAGTTTTCATAAGGCCTTGTTTGGCTTGCCATAAATTCCTATTTCCCATTTTTCTCATTTTAACTCTTCATTTCACTTTCATTTTCACTTCATTTTCATTTCATTCTCATTTTAACATTTACACTCCTCATATATTTAATTCCCAGCTCATTTGACATTTTTAATAAATTTGCTTGGCTCTTGTAAAAATTTCGGTTTATCATTTTTGCTTTAGCCTTTAAACTCAAAAAATATAATTTAATTTATTTTGCACCATGAACATGTTATAAAACTGTTAGGTCATTTTCAGGGCGTTACAGTCGTAGTTAGAATTCTTGAATTTATTTGATTGGTATTATTTTTGAATTTATTTGTTCCCAGTACTAGTACAATGTACCCAAGCAAAGTCTTGTATCTTTCTTTAAATTCTAAGAGGCCCTCTGCGTGACATAGAAATGAAAAATCCTGAGAGTAAAGAGCAATTCTTTGTGGGTATGGTAGACTAATAATCTGGAACTAATGAACTTTGATGGGTTACTTAGATAGATCACCAACTTACTCGTAGTTAGAGGATAGTTGAGAAGTATCGCTTAATCTCGCAGGTCTCTCCTTCTTCGATGACTTGATTCTGCACTGTATGGCAAAGATCTAACTCATATGGAAATTTTCATCATAAATGAAGGATGCAGGTCGATCAAATCGAGAAGGCCAAAATATCATGTCTATAAATAATCTTTCGGGCCCTAAAATTCGGGGTAGTACGGCACTGGGTATTAAAATACCTTGATCTTATAAAGAGGGTTATATTTACAAGAATGATGACTGTGTTTCTGAAATGAACATGAACCCCAACTGGAAAAGTATGGTTAAGGGAGAACCAAACTATACTATCATGCATCTTTAACAAACTCGCTTCTCCAATTTATGGTTGAGATATGAATCAATATGATGCGTAAATTGATTATTACTCATTGATCTAGATCCATTTTTCTTATTCACTTGAATTCTCAAACCCATTTTTGTTAAAATTTTATTTCATACACAGTAAATCAATTTTATGATTAAAATTCTTTTTAGTCATCTCATCATCATAACAATGGAGTTTAAATAGTAATGATCTTGAGTAGATAGGATAGTTAGTCTTTTGATTTATCATCAGTCCTCGTGGGAACGATATCAGGACGTTAAATATCCATTTTTATTACTTGTATGACCAGTGCACTTCAGAGTACTAAGAGTTCAACCTAAATTTTATGAATCCATTTTACAAAAAAGAGCAAATCAATCTTTTCATATATGTTTGGTCATTAACAAGCTGTGTTGTTGTCGGGATTATAAGGTATTCCTTGGTGGTTGTGTATGAAATTTGGTCAACAAGTTTTCGTGTCATGTTCGGGAATGAATGGCTCGGTGTGGCAAGACTAAAAGTCACATACATTGATCATGATCATAAATGACCTCGCACTAAATAACACGAGTTTGACCGTAAGTTTAACGTAAGCTTGACCAAGTTGACCAAGTCACCCGTTGACTTTTTTCAAGGATGAATAATTTTGGGTTGACTAAGACACTATTTCATAAAGCCTCGGCCAATACGAGTTCATTGCATTGTGTAGAACGTCAAAACCGGCTCATTATAAGGCAGTTATGGTCCTTGTAAAGTTTTGTGATAAAGCAAAGATTTTACGCTTTTCAATCGCCGATTTTTGGTTCAAACAACCCAGCTCTATGCTTCAGTTTTAAAAGCAAGTTAGGATCCAACCCAAAACTCAAGAGAAAATCCCCAAACCCGAAAATCTCCGAATCGGGGTTGTTTTAACCCATTTTGCACGATCTAAGCCACTGGGAGCCGATTCGCCACCACCGTACACGCGCCTGGACAGTGGGAGGAGGACGCCGAGAGGGTCCCACGCGGGAATTCTCACGTGCCAACCGCCACCTGACACCGGATCGGGCCGGCCGGCGCAGCGGCGCCACCGGGTCACCGGCACTTTCTGATTTTCCACTACTTCCGGCCGCCCTCGTGCCACCCCATAGCTCCTTTCCAATGATGAATCCTCCGAATCTCCGTGGTCCTTTTCTCCAGATTCATCACCGCTTAAGATACGTACAAAACAAATCACTACTGGTCGATCGAAGCTTTCCTCGCCACCAGCGTAAACTCTTTGGACCAAGGTGAGGCTACTGATCTATCTCCATCTTCGGGTTTGTATTGATAGTGGTTTTGTAAATTTGGACATCGCTTACAGTTTCTCTACTTTTATCGCTTTAATTACCATAAACTTATCCAAATAAACAATCTCATCAAATTGAAAACTAACATATTATGAAATTCGATGTTTCAGAACACTGGATCGCCCACCTTTGGTAATAGCTTCCCGCGAAAGTCTAATATATCTACCCATAGTAAAGGCCACCGCGCATCGGATCCGCTTGAGTGTTCACTAGATGATTTGATAGTTCTAAAAGTTATTCTGGGTGTCTTAGGCATTCCAATGTCGTCAAGCTAAATTATCGAGTCTGCTAAGTGGTATTTTATTTATATTACGTGCACTCACGCCGGCCGAGACAATCCTATAAAGGGAACGTAACTCGAAGATCTATAACAAAGGAAATGCGCGGCCTACTGCTTAATGTTTTCAGTATTATTATGATTTATACTTTGCGCTTAGTAATTACATATATGTTGTTTGAAAATGGTTGGTTGCATACAAATTTGATTATTGGTTACATATAAAACAAGTTATCATTTACGTGAATTTTGTCAACATTTTCACTGCTTGGAAGTTGTACTCGGTTTCTGAATGATTATGTATTTAGGATATTCAAGTACGTAGATCGGGTTTTAAACCCCTCGAGAAATTATTGTCAGAGGAAAATGGATTTTGCGCCATGTATGTGTTTATGAATGGTTATGAATATGGTCATCGGTGATTACCAAATTTACATGAATTGAGGAACTAAAGATCTTCAATGTAGTTGATTACGTGGAAAGTAAGTTCATAAGTTCTTAACCCAAGATACGTGACATTGGAAAAAGCGTGCACGTGAGTAAGAACTCGAGTTGGGAGGTTATAAGGCGTGACGTACCGTGACAAACGAGATCGGGTTCCGCAATTATGTCAGAAGCAGACTCCGGGGCTTTTACCACGCTGGACGTGAGGCTCGTTTGGATCCCGACGGTTGGGTATTTTGGGTTTTTACCACGTTGACGTGGAGGTCTGCCACCCTCGCACATTGGTATTTTCGGGTTTTACCACTAAGTGTCAGTGAGGCTTCCGCTTGATCCCGACGGCCAGGGGTATTCCGTTTTCTTTCCACTAAGTACATGAGGCTCGCTTAACTCGACGGTTGTATTCTGGGTTTGCCACTTGTCGAGGTTGGATTCATCCAACGTTATACATTATTTTCACGATCGTGAGGTCGGGTCACCGACTATCATTATTATTATTACTAATGGTCTTCGAGGTCGAGGGTCGTGGAGGCGGTGTCCCACTGCTTACGGCGTACATGGTACGACATTTATGATGAGTATGTGGCACTGGTTTATAAGGATATATGGTAATGGTACATTGTGGGTACCCGAGGTATAGTACAGATATGACGGGTATATGATAATGTTATGATGAGTATATGGTATGGTATATGATAGTATATATATGGTATGGTTTATGATGGGTATGTGGTATGTGAACGCTATTGATTTATCTTTCTGAATATGGTACAACTATTTGATACTCGTGGTTATGGTGCATTTCATGGTTATTTTATTACATGATGACTATACATGCTTTATGCTTGGCTTATGTTATGTATAGTTCTTAGTATAGTTTTCGTAACTTTGTGTCATTAAATCATGGAGTACTTAATCAGATATTGTTTTGTGACTTCAGAAAGCTGGTTTTGTGAAATGTTTCCTTTAAACGGGAACTTACAAAGAGTGGAAGTGAGGCCTCGAGAGAAGAAAAATTTCTGAAAACAAAAATATTATCTTCCGTATAAATTACGCCATTCACTCGAGATTTACCACGTTTATTGTTTAAAATCGTCTCTCAGGTCCCGCAGCCAGTAGTGGCCTACTCGCTGCCAGATTCGCGACCGCTCTTCGCGATACCGGCAAAGATTTCTATCCCACCTATATGTCTTTGTTTTGTTGGACCTATTTAATCTCATTAGAACGCTCTGATATTCGTATGGAACTTTTACGAGACCTCATTTATAATTGTTGCGGGTTTTTATATATTTATGTATAATTAGGCATTAAATTAATAGATGGTGTTACTCCTTCCTTAAGGAAGGTGGGGTTCCACGATCTTCCTTAGTGATTATACAAAGGGGACTTCACTAGGCGGACCACCGGAAATCCGGAAGGGTATCCCGGCTCTGGGTCCCTGGCTGCCACATCACATATATAGTTCGGTCTCAATACGTTTCGCGCTGCTACTAAGGAACGTCGTAGGCCTAAACGGTAATATCAGGCCCAATACCATTAGGAGCCAAGAGTCTAATTTGCGTAACTCTCTTCCTATTGCTTCTCCTAGTGAGTCTAAGGCTAGTAATTCATCGATTGTCTGTCATAAGTGTCATCACAAGGGTCATATTGCATCTCGTTGCCCCCAACGTGCATTGACATTAGATGTTGAACAAAGTAATTTGGAGAATGAGGAAAACCAAATTGTTGATCCTTTAGATTATTCTAGTGATGAAAATAATTTTCATGAAGATTGCGATGATGATTCGTGTGTTGGTGTGGTTAGATGTGTGCTATCCATAACCGTAGATAATGATAATTGGAAGCGCATCAAAGTATTTTTCTGGCTAATACCATACAAAGTGGAGATAAGAAATGTAAGTGATTGATGGGGGTAACAATGAATGTGGTTTCTAAGGATGCTGTTAAATTGTTAAACCTAAAAGTAGAACCACATCCAAATCCTTTTAGAGTAGCTTGGGTAAATGACCATACTTTGTATGTCGCGCAAAGGTGTCTAGTCTCTATTCAAATGGGGGATTATAAGGATGAAATCTATCATACGCCAACGTACGGATGTTCCTCTATGTTCTTTAGTCACCTGGGCTTTATGATCTTACTGTTACCAATTTTGGTAAAGATAATATTTATTCCTTTTAAGCATACGTGTGCAGTTAACATTATTTTGAGACCCGGTAAGCCTAAAGGTTGTAATGGTAACGTGATATCTCTAACCTCTCGAATGGAATTTGCATATTTAAAATTTAAGAAGATTGAGAGAGTAGGGAATTGAGATCAAGTTGTAAACCCTGGGGTAAAAATGCAATTTTTCTCAAAATGGCAAACGGTAATTTATCAATAAGGCGCGTTTAAACCCGAAATTTTCATTCTGACGATGAAATGGGATTTCACCGCCGAATCGTCGCAAAATCTAGCTACCCCCATTCGAATTTCTTTGGATTCCGAGACAGTCGAAATTTCACGTATTTCGAGGCATGGGTGTCGGATGACACATGGAGTGGTGCCACATGGCATGACCATGTGGATGCCACATGGCAAGCTTAGAGGAGTGCACATGGCATGAGAGCCCTGTGGTGTGGCATTTGCCACCTAGTGCGTGTCTATGTGACACATGGCACATGGAAAATAGATCATGAAAGTGAGAGGAATAAGAGTCGGTGTTAAGCTTTCTCTCACTCGATCAAAACCAATAATAGCTTAGAGAGAAGAAAGAATTCGGTGGAGAGAAGGAAAAGAAAAGAAAGGAGAAAAAAAATGAAAGGAGAAAAAGAAAAGAAATGAGAAAAAAGAAAAGAAAGGAAGAAAGAAAAGAAAGGAGAGGAAAACAAAAGAGAGAAGGAAAAAAAAACATGAGTGGGAAAGAAGGAAAAAAAGGGAAAGAAAGGAAAAGGACTCCAATTCCCAGTGTTCCAACGGTTGGAAGTCGATAAGCAAAGAATTAAAGTTGGTCTACTCACCGAGAGCTACGAGTAGGTGCCAAAAACACAAAGAGGTATGGTTTTTTCCTACACTGGTTCCTCCTAATCTAAGGGCCGTAAATGACCGTGTGGTTCAGCCCCAACCATGGGACTGAGTTTTTGAACGTTGGGACTTTTTTTCAAAATAGTTGTTTAAGGACTGCTTCATGGCTGAATTTATAACCGTTACTAATAGTCTTGAAAGTTGTAAAAAAATAATAAAAATAAAATAAAACAAAAGACAAAATTTCTGGGCTGAGTCCAGATTATTTCTAAGGCCGAGTATGGCCGGAAATGGCTAGTTTGTGTGGACTATTTTTGTGTGTTATTGCTGAAAATTTTATCACGTATTGAATGTGTTGTAAATATATTGATATATTGGTGTTATATATATTAGCATGAATGGATGTAAATTATATGTTTTCGATATAATTATCCATGGTACTTGCATAAAGTACTATTATAAATTGTTCATGGTGTTTATTATACATTTAACATGAGATAAATACGCACGGCATTTTGCATTGTATATGCAATTCCGGGAATCGCACGAAATTGGGTGTGAGTGCATGGTTGGTGTAAATCGACACTGCGCTTGGTGTTGATTGTACAGAATGGGACAACGCCCAACACGGGCCGCATTCGCTGATTAAAATGATAAAGAAAATGTGTCGAAAGTATCAACAAGAAATGATAGATCCCCCCTCGGATAAAAAACCCACCAATTATGGTCAGAAATAGTCCCCAACGGTGAAAGGTCATAAAAGTGTATTGGTTTGCGGAGCTTGTAGTGAGACACCAAAAATCTGCTACCCACAAAAAGGTGCATGGATTTTGAATATAAAATGATCATTATGATGTATCATCCAAAAAGCTTTTGGTTTATAAACAAATGAAATTTTTTTTGAAAATGATCATTGGATGTCATCCAGAATGACTGTTTTTCACACATGGGTTTTAGGATTTGTGTGAGGGAGTCGGTGAGGACTCGAGCACATGGTACATGATGAGTCACATCTCATTTCATGACATGGCATGTAACACCCCGAAATATACCGTAGAACAGCTTTTCGACATGTTGGCAGATAATAAAAGTAAAGATAGTTATCCTAATAAAATAAAAAGATAAAAAGAAATAAGCAAGAACTTAGAATTAATACAACGCTATGGTAAATTAATAAATTACTAATTTCACTCTAAGGGTCATAATTTAATAAGTTTTATATGTCAAAGTGATTTGATAACTCTGAACCGAGAATAAAATGAAACGAGGACCAAAGAGTAATAAAAGGAAGATATTGAATGAAATAAGGAAGAAAAATTGTGAAGAGACAAGTAGCTTGAAGGAAAGAGGGAGGAAGCCTTCCTTTGATCGATGGTCAAGGATGCTCCAAAAGAGAGAAAAAGTGAAATAAAACATGCTGATAAAGATCAACAAGACAAAGACTAAAATAAATATCTCATTTTTGGTCTTCGAGAAGAGGGAGCAAGAAAACGGATAAGAGAGAAGAGAAGAGAAAGGAAGAAGAAGAAGAAGAAGAGAAAAGAAAAGAAGAAAGAAGGAAAGGAAAAAGAGGATCACAGGTATGGATACATGTCTTGGGTTGTATGGAACTATGAATATTTGTATGAAAACTATGGGTGTATGGAATGCTAGGATTTTTTATAGAAAAGTAAGGAACTATGAAATTTGAGTATGGTTTTGTATGGAACTTGTTAAGTTCCGTATGGAAAAGTATCGATGTTTGTACAATATTATGGGTTTGTCTAGTTTTGGGTATAGAAAGTATAAATACATGGTTTGGAACCCTCTATCTTGTGTATATTTGGGTTTGGAAACTCCCAATCTCATTTCTTGTTAGGGTTGAGTTGAGAAGAGCTCCCATGATCCTATATATGCTGGGAAGGCCCAAATTTCTTACAAGTCAACCAAGAAAATTTCCCTATTTTCGATCATACCGCAGCCGAACCTTAGAATGGGCTTTTGGGTCATAACAAAGCGGAATTTGATAGTAAGTCCTTCTGGTAATTGTAGCCACATCAATGAAATTGATGTTAGGCTTTTTGAATCTCTCTCAATTCGACCCCTTTGCACTGCTATGGTCTTTTTTTACTCTAACAATCTAACTAGCGATAGTCACATGTGCACTTCATCTTGTAGGATAGCCATTGCACTCTCATCCTCGTAGGTCAGCATACCCGTCCCCAGAGGTCAAGAGAGATCAGCCAGCTCATCCTCAGAGGTCAAGATGTAGACTTCATCCCTGTAGGAGGTCACAGAGGTCAGGAGGTCGGCCAGGACATCCTCGCAGAGGTCGCCAGACCTCATCCTGTAGAGCACACAGACCATCCCATGTGAGGCCAGCAGAGATCAGCAAACCTCATCTCAGAGATGGCCAGACCTCATCCCGTAGAGTCAAGATACTCATCCCAGAGAGTGTCAATAGAGCATCACCACAACCATTCGTGTCACTACGGTAATCACGTGTGTGATGACCTCCAACTTCGTAAGGTCATAACTTCTTCGTCCGAACTCGTTCAAAGGTTTCAGACTTCATACAGTTCTTACTGAGTCAAGAATCCATTCATATGACTGTGGAGCATAGTATATGTTAGACCGAGGTGTTAGACTGCTCGGTCGTCAAGCTTCGCTCGGGCCGTCAGATTTGACTACGATGACCTCCAACTCTGGTTGTCATAACTTCTTCGTCCGAACTCTGTTTCGGGTGTTCTTAGACTCTATAGCAAGCCCATTGAGTCAAGAATCCATTCATATGACTGTGGAGCATAGTATATGTTAGACCGAAGTGTTAGACCAAGCTCGGCCAGGTCAAGTCAGCTCGGCCAGTTCAGGATTTGACTACGTATGACCTCCAACTTCGGAAGGTCATAACTTCTTCGTCCGAACTCCGTTTCGGGTGTTCTTAGACTCTATGAAAATACCATTGAGTCAAGAATACATTCATATGCCTGAGGAGAATATTGGGTGTCATACCGAGGTGTTAGACAAAGCTCATCCAAGTCAGCTCAACTTGGCTAGTTCAGGTCAGCTCAGCTGGGTTAACTACGTATGATCTCCAACTTTGGAAGGTCATAACTTCTTCGTCCGAACTCTGTTTTGGGTGTTCTTGGACTCTATGGAAATCTCATTGATTCTAGAATCTAACCATATGCTATTAAATGGCATTTGGTATCCACATAGGAAAATATGATTGTTGTACCAAGTGTACTAACCGCATGGGTAAAGTCCAATGGAATACATGATAAGAAAAGAGATAGATATGAACAAGAAATAGCAACATAAGTAGATTTTATATGTAAAGGAATATAGAAGAAAAGAATAAAATGATAAGCCCAGAGAACACGTATAATTGTATGACTGCTTAAGACCAGATATTGAATGACAAGACATATATGATCAGTGTTTTGGCACTCCTGCTAATGCTACGACGCTTCTAATTCGTGGGCAGGCACGTATACATGACCAGTGCTTCGGCACTCCTGCTAGTGTTTCGACACTTCTATTACGCGGCAAAGCTGGTTTATGTTCCTTGCATCGCATCGCACCTTCCGCATATATTGTACCGAGTCTTGCTCTATTCTTTCCCGCACCCAAGCAACGAATGTTTATACGTGTGTATCCGAATAAGAAAATGATAAAAGGTAAATAGTTCGGTATACGTAGGTACCTAAGGGTATTAAAGAAGAAGTCTATGCTCTCGCACCCTATGGGAGATAAAACAATGACAAAGCACAAGTAAACGCATAAGTATAGAAATGTATAGTATATGTCATAAGATAGATAGACTAATAAAGTACAAGGAAAATATGTTAATGATATAAGATGTTACTTAGGAATGTGAGTACATGTACACGAATGATAGGCATAGATGAATATAAGAGAATGAGTAAATGCATGTACGATGTAAATATGGGAATATCTGTATTATAGAGAAATATTATGAGAAACCCAGAATATGAAGCCACGTATATAAGAACTAATACGTGATTAAAGTAATGATAGTATATATCGTGATATGCCTCGTGTAAATTATATGTATGTACATATATAAGCATAGTATATGACAAGTAGTAGAACATGACATAAGTATATGATCGCTATATGTAAATGTGTAAAGTGAGATATGAGCTATAAAAATGCAAAGTTAAGAATAAATGATCAGATATATCTCGCATATGATTACCGACGACAATAATGATTGGGAATATGAGATGTAACAACATAAAATACACATGTGGATTTTCGCTTAGAACCTGGTGTAGGATAGACGGGCATGCTTATTAGGAAAAAACAAGTCCCGCAAAGATGTCTCGACACGAGGCCCCATTCAAGCTCGATGAGATGTATCCTCGTTTTGATCACTTCGTGGCCCCGAAAGTGGTCACCACGCCGCTTCGCCCTTTATGCATGGTCATTATCTCGTATTAATGATGACGTTTCTTCGCCCTGGCACCACTGCTTTCGCATGCTGAGTACAATGCCGCCCTTATAATTTCTTTATCCACTTCTAAGGTTTATGTGCATGAAACATAAACAAATTATTCGAACATGACATGTGAAAAGATATGATGATATGAGAAGCATAGCACCGCTTATGTGATGATAAGTTTTAACATGATTATACGATCCGGCTACGATATATGAAAAGTATAACAGAAAACAAAGATATGAAATTAGTACATGATAAATAAGACATGAAAATAGAACATAACATGAAAGTCATATAGCGATACGAATATACGACATGACATACCTAAATGAAAGTAGATGGAATATGCCAGAACATTACATAGAAATGCATAAGTGCTAGAATCGATGTAGATGCTAGTGCACGACAAAGACAGAATACAAAGAAAAGATAGATAGCAGATACGCCAAAAGACAGTAATTAATGAATTAAAAGATTGACACGCACAGAAATGTAAAGATGATACACAAAAGTTATATGAATATGTATGTATATGAATGTATGTATAAGCTTCTCGAGAGGGGTCACTATCAGTGGGCTGTCCATGCTTATGTTCCCACTAAGCGTAGTGTTTAGCACACGTGTGTTCAATCCTTACGTAGTACGTGCTGTAAGACAAGGATAGAGGACAAAAGACATCCCACATCAACAGCAGTCACCAGATAGGTGCTCACCTCTCCGTAATCTCCGATGCTCAGACAGGAATGCATACGCATATGGTTTGTATAAGTAATGGGACTCAAAAGATATGTATGTGATGTTGACGGACACCACTCCCGCAGAATTCTTCAGATACGTAAAATGATTTTGGCTATTATAGAAATTTTGCTCAGATAACCACAGTACAAGTTCACTCCGAAAGAACCGGTCAATGAGAGTCCTAGTATATAGTCTCGCGCCCGAACTGCTCGATCCGCCAATCGTGCCTGATCGACTGCAAAGGATATGGTAATAAGATTCCACGGAATCGCATATTCTTCATTGGAATTTTGATGTGTGTATTATTGTGTGAACATGGCATTACACGGCCTCTTTGGGGATTTTTTAAAGAAACAGAGTTATCCCATCAAGATCAAGCCACCTGGCCGTGGGACCCTCAGCTCTTCGTGTACAGTTATGTACAAAGCAAGCTGACCCTCGCTGGGATCAGTGCAAGCAAGTCGACCATGGCTTTGAGAAAATTTTGTAAAAAACTAGATTTTTACATGTATTATTTTATATAAGAGAGTTGTAACTCAAACTCTTATGAACTGCTTTTGATAAATTCAGATATTTTTCTTAAAATATATATGCATGAATGGATCCCGTGAATGACGATGGTGCAGGATATCGAGATATGCGACACCACAGTATTTCACACGCGACGTGGTTGTCAACTGACCCTGGTTTTAATCGGTAGCACCCAAACGGGTGCTACCAATGATGAGGAGATTTTCTTTATATACCTGTGGTTGAGTTTATATAAAGAAATATTTTGAGCAGATTTGGAACACCCAGAACAATCATTAGTGATGAAGGAAGTCATTTTACAAATAAAGTTTTTGCAAAACTCATGAATAGAACCCGTCTAACACCCACAGGTTTTTGGAGCACCCACAGGTATTTTGAGTTCAAAATTGCTATTTGCTGGCAGGCTATCTTTACAGCGTAGGCACTATCTTAAATAACAGGCCTCCAAAAATCCTCCATCGTCATTTGCCTTTGAGGTCTACCTGTTTCTGCTTCTTCTGGAACAGGTTGTAATCTTTTCTTTGATTTGCCATACTTATAGATTCAAAGACTTGTAAATTTTCCCTCGATTCTTAGTGTTTCTCTCAATTTATCCAAAGGCATCAAATCATTTTCCGATTTTCTCTCGTGCATTTTAAAATCTTCCTCGAAATAGAAACACACCGAGATCAAATTAAATCTTTGGCAAACAAGCTATATCCGCTTGCTATAAAGATTCAATACTCACTCGCTACCTTATTAAACTATTTTTGCGATTTTTATGATAAAATAAAGAAAATGTCCAAATTAGTAATTTCTCTCGGGTTAGAATATTGATCTCAAATTCATCAACTCAATCCTCAAGAACTGCTTCAAACTGTTTGACTTATTTTTGTATAGACCAACTATTTACCATGTACTTAGTAATTGCCAAGATCATTCAATCTTCCTTAGTAATACATTAAAAACTTGTCGACTAATTTTTTGTTTAAATATGTTTATCCTTTTGAAAATGAATTCATTAAAAATTGAGTTTGGTCTAAATCATCAAGGCGCATAAGTCATACAAGTAATAAAAGGAATTTTTAAGTATAGATATCGTTCTGCAAGGATTGATGATAAATCGTGATTAATCACCCCAAACTACCAAGATCCTTACTATTTGAACTCCAATGTTAAAATGATAAGAGAACTAATAAAATAATACTAAAATAATTTCTCTAGTATACATAAAGAATTTAATAAAAGTGGATTTGAGAATTTTCTGAGTGAGACCACATTGGGAAATAGACTAATGAATGTTGTCTATTTTTGCATACTTGAGTCATAGCTGCCTTCATTTGGTTGGAAAGTCGAATCGCAAGTCAAAGATGCATTGTGTTATAGTTTGGATTTCTTCCATAACCATACCTTTCACTAATTAGAGATTCATGTTCATTTCTTATCATGGATCTAATCAGTTACTTGTAAGATATAATCATCTTTCTAAGATCTGGGTATTTTTATTTTTCAGTACTTCACACCCAAATCTTAGGACTGAAGAATTCTTGTCCCTATAGACAGAATAGTGCAAGCCTTCTCCAATTTAAATAGCACCTCATCCTTCAATGCTGATGAAATTCTACATATCCTTGATTAGATCTATGCTAACATAAAATCAGAATCATTTCATCGCAGCAGAGAAACCTCTGGAGCAATTAAAATTATTACTCCATCCAACTAACCGCACACAATGAGTAAGTTAGTAATCAATCAGTAATCTTCGCAGTTCATTAGTTCCAAAGTATTACTACCATACCCACAAGGAACTCCGGCTTATACCCTCCCGATTCCTCCATCTCTCGTGTCAATGCCAGAAGGCCTCCCGAAAATCGTGAGGAAGATATGCCTGTTGGTACACGATACTAGTACTTTGGAAATGCTTAAGTTCAAGAAAAATACAAGTCAAATAAATTCAAGATTTCTAACTACATACAGTTTCTTCCACTTTGCGTAAAATAACAATCACCATCAACCACCCCAAAGGAGCATCAATCTTCCAAACCCGGTTCACACATCAATGACTAACTCCGATATGAAAAATTCAATCGAAATTCCGTAAAACTCAATTGAAATAAATGAACCCATAAATTTTCCAAAATCAATTTAAAGTTATAATAAAGAGTGAAAAGAAAATCTTACAACGTATTCCACTTCGTTGCACATCGCTCATTACTCAACCTTAAAATCACCGCAAAACTAACTGAAACAAAACTACGCCTAAAACAAAAATCTAATTAAAAGGAATTAAAAAAATAAAAGAAAATAATATGGCAAGAGTCTTCGCCCACCCGTGGTCCTAGATTCGCTAGTCAGCGCACAATGCCCTAGATGCGTCTATTTATAGATTTTCAATGATGGGCCACACTTTAAGGCACAAATTGTGGATCCCAAAATTTCTGGCCCAAAATGGTCGCTTTGTCGCTACAAAGAAAGTTCTGTCGCGACATGGTTCTTATCTTTGTCACCCAACTCTTGTCATGGCCTGCAGTTTTGTGTCGCAACATATTTTCATACTATCTTCTTTGATTCTATCGCTGTATTATTGTTTTTCTTGTCGCAACAAAGTTGTGTTGCCTTGTATTGTTGAGACTGAACTCTGTGTCACAACATACTCTTTCCATGTCGCAACATAATCTTCTTTAATCCTTATCGCTAACTGAACTTTTGTCGCGAACATCAATCCCTTTGTCACACACACTTAAGCCTCGCTCATCTCACTTCTTCCATATTCTATCACGATACAGATCTCCTCACTACCTTTTATTGCTCCAACATAATTTTTTCTCTCTTTATCTGCGGCAAGAGATGTCTGCCTTCAGTTCATCATTATGTCAAAACATAGAACTTCTTTGTCGCAACTTTCTTCTTGTATTGCTTTTCAACTTCTCGTCACGATGATTCTCGGTTCAATAGAGTTCATTATTAAACCTCATGTTTTGACTGTCACGACATAAAACTTCTTTGTCGCAACAAAGTCTTGTTGTCCTTTATTGTGAACTTTGAATTTTATGTCGCGACAGATTTTTCCTTGAGCTAGTCCTATACTGAAAACTTTGTCACAACATAAAACACTCACGTAGAACCGACTCAGGTTATAACCTTTGTCATATTCTCACGCGACAGAGTCAGTCTTTTGGTCGCAATTGTGAGTTCATCCGATGTTTCGCTCCCTTATGTCGCAATGTAAATGTAGATGTTACGACAAGGTTCCAATGTCATTTGCTTAATCAATGTCGTGACAGAGTAAGGAATGTCACGACATTCTTCTTCATGAACTTCTCCAGTTATGTCACGACATAAAAAATCCATTGTCGCGACAGAAATTAGTCAGTCTATCTCAAATTATGTCGCATATTCTTCTGGCTTCTAGCTTTGCGCCAAATTTTTGACTTTGTTGCGCATAAAGAGCTATACACTTTGTTGTTTCATTGACTATTGACATTCTAAAACCTGCGGTCACAACAGACTCTGCCACCAATTTTTTTGATTTTCTCTGGACATTTCTGGAATTATCTCTTTTTCGTATAAACCCGCAAACAAAAGTCGTGAATATTCCATAATTCAAAGATTAAAATGAATTATGTTCTCAGAACAGGGCAAAAATGGATTAAAATAAATGAGTTTAGACTCATTAGTGTCTACAAGGTATCTATGTCTCATGCTCCTAAATACACTCCATCCACTCATGCAGTGGATCAGCGAGCTTATTATTGATGTAGATGGACCTTCGAGAGGACCGATGCGCACCATGGATAAATAAGATCAGGCCATGACGCAAGACCTGTGAGGCGGTGGAAGGTATCAGGCAGCACCGAGGAGTAGAAGAGGCAACATGGGAACGAGAGGACACGATACGTGCCACTTATCCTTTCTTATTTAAGGATGAAGGTACGTTGTTTAGTCATTTGGTACTTAAATGACCATTGCATATGCATGAGATTGTAGGGGTATGTATGTAATTTCGGGGACAAAATTTTTTTAAAGTGGGGGAGAATGTAAAACCCGGGAAAAATGCAATTTTTTTGAAAAACAACAATATGGTACTGTCAGTAGGCACGTGTGTTGAAACCCGAATTTTCTAAATCTCGGATGATAAAACGGACTTCACTATTGGAATCATATCACGAAATCTAGATACCCAATCGAATTTCGTTGGATTCCGAGACCGTCGAAATTTCACGTATTTCGAGACACGAGTGTTGGATGACACATGGAATGGTGTCATGTGGCATGACCAACATGGCAAGCTTAGAGGAGTGCACATGGCATGAGAGCCATGTGGTGTGGCATTCCACCTAATGCATGTGTCCAGTGACACATGGCACATAATATGGATCATGAAAGTGAGAGGAATAGGAAAGGAGGAGTTCCTCCCCACTGATCAAACCAAGGAATAGTTTAGGAGAGAAGAAAGAATTTAAGAGGGAAGGAAAAGAAAAGAAAGGAGAAAAAAAAAAGAAAGGAAAGGAGAAAAAGAAAATAAATGAGAAAAAAGAAAAGAAATGAAGAAAGAAAAGAAATGAGAGGAAAACAAAAGAGCTAAGGAAAAGGTGGGAAAAAGGAAAATGGAAAGAGGAAAAGGGTTCGATTCTTGTTCGTTCAAGAAGTCGACAGGTCGAGAAATAAGTTGTTTTTACCGAGCTACGAGAAGCCAAAACTACAAAGAGGTAGGGTTTTCTCCTACACTAGTTCCTCCAATCTAAGGGTCAGAATAAACGTGGTTCGTAAATTTTCAACCATGGATCGAAGTTTTCTGGACGTTGAGACTATTTTTCATCAATATTGAGACTCCGCTTCATGGCTGGAATCTATAGCCTTAATGATGTACCAAAGTTGTAAAAAATAATTAAAATAAAATAAAACAAAAGTCGAAATTTCTTAAAATAAATTATTTCTAAGTGCCAAGTATGGCTTAAATGGCTAGTTTGTGTGGACTGTTTTTTTGTCTGTTATTGCTAGAAATTTATAACATGCCGACATGTTGTAAATATGTTGATATATCAGCGTTATATATATTAAGATGACTGGACAGAATTATATGCTTTCGATATAATTATCCATGGTACTCGTGATAAAAGATGGGCTTTATAAATTATTCCATGTAGTGTTCATTATACATGTAACATGAGATAAATATACAAAGGGCATTTTGCATTAGAGCATGTGTAACACTCCCAAAATATACCCTATCGCTCGACATGTTTAGGTATTTTGTGTTAATTAATGTTTGAGTTAAATGCTAAACAAGTAAACGAGAGACCCTGAATGGCAGATTTAAGGATAAAATTGTAATTTATCCAAAAGAGGACTTAAAAGTCATAAGTTAACAAGATTTGAGGCCAAATGAAATAAATGAAAGTTTATTTATAACAAGGTTATGGGCTTAAAAGCAATAAAGAAACTTAACCCAAAATGGGCTTTTGATAGCCAAACAAGGCCTAAGGAGAGACGGGGGATTTAAGACCAAATTTGGTTCCAAAGAGCAAGAAGAGGAGAACAAACCGTAGAGAGAGAAGAGAAGGGAGAAGGAAGAGAAGAGTAAGGAATAAGGAAGAGTAAGAAGAGGGAGGAGCAAGAAAGGTATGGAACTTTGATTTTTGTATGGAACTATATGGTTTTGTATGAATTTCCATGCTATCGATGGTTATTAGTTGTCTCCAAACCTAGGGGTTTGTTAGATTTCATCATAACCACAAAGATTTATCAGTGAGGGGTCGGGTAAAACCTAAATAGCACAAGATGAAAGGGCGGAATCCTCCTCGAGGATGGATTCATGAGTTAATTGGCACTGAAGCTGTGGCTTGTGAAACAAACCCTAACTAATCATCATATTTGGTTTGGGTATGGGTTATAACCCCTATTAGAATGGTTTTGGGAGAAAATCATGAAAGGTTTTGATAAAGACATGTATTGAATGATAATTTTAGTAGAAAGGAGATTATAAGATGAATTTGGAGTGGTCTTGACGTGTTTATGGAGTATTGGGTTGATTTGGGTAGTAAAATATGGAAAAATGGAACAAAAATACACATTCTGGGCATTTTCGGGTGACATGTACCGTACACCCTTCCAGACCGAACATGTACCCCGTACATGTGCGAACATGCGTACACCCATTTATTTTGACTGGCCTTCAGATTAAGCCATAATCTCGATCATTTCTTATCCGATTCCAAAGGAATCAAGCGGATACTCAAAATAGACTTCAAGGAGAACCAAACATACAGAAATAGGAATCGTCAAATTCAAATTCTAAGTGGCCCAAAAATTCAATTAGTGGGCCATGTTCAAGCCAATTCGATCGCTTTGAACATAGAGTAGCCCTGTGTTGTTTAGTGACATATCCTCGAGTTTCTGTCTGATTCGTGATTCCAATTGAGAAGAAACCCTTTAGCACCTTAGCTTTAAAGGAGTACAAAGAACAAGTGTCAAATATGGAGTCAAGACACTAGAAAATGAGTATTACAAACTGTCCTATGTAATACTTCCAGAATTTAATTAGTTGGCATGAAAATGCCATAACTTTAGTTTCGATGATCCGACTAATGATTCCAATTTCTAAGTAAAGTATATTCAGAGGAATAAGAAACACTTGAATGAGGTGTGATTTCATAGACATCATACTTTACAAGTATATGGAGTGCCATGTGCAATAGGCATGAAACAAGGAAAATATAGAAAATGCAACATGTATAAATGTGTTCATGAAACATGAATGTGATACGGAAAATGAAAACGAACCGAAATATGAATATGAAGGGAAAATATGTCATGAACACATGATGTGGTTAGGTTATATATGATTATTATCACATATAACCAGAAAATGATAACAAATGATAGGAAATATATGAATGAGTATATGAACTAGTATACGTAAACGGGTATATGAATGAGTACACATGAACATGTGGTGGAATGAGTATACGTGAATGAATATATGAATAAGTATGCAATAGAATGAGTATACATGAATGTGTATATTTGAATGAGTATATGAACGAGTATACGTAAATGAGTATATGAATGAGTATACGTGAATGAGTATATGAAATAAGTACATAGATTGAGTATATCTTTGAAAAGATAATACGAAAGTGAAATTGGAATCAAATGTGATTATGATCGATTATGAATGCTATTTGTGAAATATATAAGTATATATATTGATTTGAATTATGGTTATTCGAATGTTTGTCACACATATGCATGTGCATGTATTTGAACTATAAGCAAATTATCGTATAAAAGTAAATTGATTTGAAATGATTATCAATGACCGACATAACGGGATTTACCAACTGAATTCGTCATGAAGGTAATCGCAAATATGGAATGTGAAATCACATTTTTATTTAATGACCAACATGACGGGATTCACCAACTGAATTCGGGCCGCGAGGGTAAACTAAATTAAAGAATGGAAATCACATTACATCAATGACGTGTGTATTACGGCAGGATTCCCCAAGTGAATCGCCGTGAATGCTCGAATTCTAGTCATATGTGAGACTCGTAATAATTGAATGCGAAATCACATTGCTACCGAACGACGCATGCGCAGATTCCCCTGCGAATCATTACCGTGGAATGTCGATTTTTATAGCCATATGTGAGACAAGAATACCAAATGTGAAATCACATTGCTATCGAACGACAAATACGCATTTGCATTCCCTTATCGATCCGTCGTGGAATGCTCAATCTATACTAAATTGACTCATACTATTAAATGTGTAATCACATTGCTACTAAATGACAAACATGACGAGATTCCCTATCAAATCTGTCGTAAATGTCAATTCTATAGTCAAAGTGACTCATATTATTAAATGTGTAATCACATCAAGCATCGAACGACAAACATGGACGTAGATTCCCTATCGAACTGGGCCGTGGATGTCAATTTATAGTTAGAGTGAAAACGCAAATGCAAAGTATATGGGCGCGACATGATATGAGAAGCATAGCACTGCTACGCGAGGAAAGCATAAGATGAATACAAGAACAAGAAGTAAAGTACAAGATGACAGTATATGAAAAGTACAGTACATGAAACGTATATGAACAAGTAAAGTATAAGAATGTAGATAAAAGTACAGGACAGTATAAGATAGTTTATATGAAAGTATACGAGATATGAAAGTATATGATACATGCACAGTATACTAACATGAAAGTATAGGAAACTTGCAAAGAACATGATACAAGAAATAATATGAAATAAATCAAGTATACGATATGAGCAAATGACAAGAAATGGGCAAAGTATATGTGATAGAAACATATGATAGTATATGATATGATAATAAAATATAAGCCTTATATTCATATGGAGATATGAAAGACAGAAGTATAGGATATATAAGGTAGAGAAACAGGAATACAAGAAAAGTATTAGATAAAGATATGCCAAAGACATAGAATATGTAATCGAAGAGAGGACATGCACAGAATGTAAAGGATAAGTAATTAAAGTTATATGAATATGTATAAGATATATGAAATGCATATGTATGTTTTTCTCGTGGATACCACCATTAGTGGTTGTCCATGCTTATGTTCCCACTAAGCTGAAAGCTTTAGCACGGTGTTCAATCCGTAGGTACCGTTATGAGGCTGGGAGGACAGACTTTCCACATCACAAAGGTGCCGACTCGTAGATAGTGCTCACCAAATACGCTCCAACTCTCCTCGATGTTTGTAATAGAAAATGTACATGTATAAGTAAATGGGACTCGAAATGTGTATAGATTTTTATGGATACCAATTCCTGGTAGCTTTTTTCAGATATATATAAATGATTTTTTGTTATTACGTAAATTGTTTGTATAGTACAGTACAAGTACACCCGAGTAAGAACAAGTCAATAAGAGTCTCAAGATATATATGGAGCCTCGTGACCCGAAACCGGGTCTGATTCGCTAACGGCCTGGACCGAATCTGGCAATTACAATATGCACTGGGCACGATTGAAGTCAGGTGTGAGTGCATGATTGGTAAATCGACACTGCGTTTGGTGTTGATTGGGTTGGCTCGGTAAATGGGACAACATCCAACAGAGTCGCACGATTGATTGAACTAATAAAGAAAATATGTGTCAATTATCAACAAGAAGGGATAGATCCCCCCTCTGGTGAAAAACCTGCCAATTATGGTCAGACATAGTCCCCAACGGTGAAAGGCCGTAAAAGTGTCTGGGTTTACGAAGCCCACAGTGAGACACCAAAAATCTGCTACCTATAAAAAGGCGCATGAATTTTGAATATAAAATGATCATTGTAATGTATCATCCAAAAAGCTTTTAGTTTATAAACAAATGAAATTTGTTTTGAAAATGATCATTAGATGTCATTCAAAATGACAGTTTTTCACACATGGGCTTAGGATTTATGTGAGGGAGTCGGTGAGGACTCGAACGCATGGTACATGATGAGTCGTATCTCATTTCATGGCATGACATGTGAGATTCTATTTAGAATTGACATATTCTTCATTGGAATGTTGATGTGTGTATTATCAGGAATACGGCATTACATGCAAGTACTGCGATGAATTTGTAGGAGTTATCCTTACTAGGCATTGCTCACCCCATCGTGGGACTCCCTTTCAGGTGCAGGTTATGTACAGGTGGCTAACCCTCATCCAGGACCACAAGAGTAAAGAAAGCTAAATTATGGCTTTAAGAAACCTTTTTATAAAAAAAACTAGATTTTACATGTAATATTTTGTATATCAGAGAGTTGTAACTCGAACTCTTATGAGTTGTTTTGATAAATTTGTGTATTTTTCTAAAATATACATGCATGAATGGATCCAAGTGAATGGGATGCGATATGGTGGTATCGAGATATGCGATACCCATACGTATTCCGTTCATTGATGGGTTGTCAACGGGACCCCTGGGTTTTGGGTGTCAAACTGATATGTGCTTAGTATTAGTGGCAAAAGAAATTCCATCTAATTCTTCGATTGTCGATGTTCCTTTGAAAGTGAACAATTTGCTAAATAATTTTGTTGATATGGTGCCCGATGGATGTGGTAAAAGTCATTTTCAAATCAAGCACGGCTACTCACCCCGCATTATCGATCTTCGTTCCTTTACCACCTCACATGCGTGTAAGTTTAAACCTCGCAAAAAACTTTGCAAAACACATCAATGACTTACATGCTGAGATTAGGTGAAAGATTTTTCTAAGTAATGAAGAGTATAAAGTGGTAATGAAGGTATTCCGTGCGTTGACGGGTTGTCAACGAGACCCTTGGGTTTTGGGGTGTCACACTGGTATGTGCTTAGCATTAGTGGCAAAAGAAATTCCATTTGATTCTTCGATTGTCGATGTTCCTTTGAAAGTGAAGAATTTGCTAGATAATTTTGTTGATATGGTGCCCGATGGATGTGGTAAAAGTCATTTTCAAATTGTTAATGGCTACTCACCCTGCACACCCATTGATCTTGCCTTACCACCTCACGCGCAGGTCTAAACCCGCAAAAATCTTTTTTGCAAAACACATCCATGACTTCACATGTCAGACGAAAGATTTTTCTAAGTAATGAAGAGTATAAACTGGTTGTTGATGTACATCGTAGATCTAAGGAATTTAACGTTGGTGAATATGTCATGGTTCGCATTCATTCTGAAAGAATTCCAAAAATGTTTTCAAAAAATCTTTATGAAGAGCCATGGGCCCTTATTCTATTATTCGTACACTGGGATCTAATGCATATCTTTTTTATTTGCCTAATGACATGAATATTAGCCTTGTTTTCATTGTAGAGGATTTTTTACCTTACCGAGGCACTTTTGAGCCTCCTACTTTGCCTTCTAGTGTGTCTGCAAGTGGAGCTAGCAAATGTGCACCCACTATGCCTTCGTTATAATATTCTAAGGAGACAGTGAATATTATCCTTGATAATGAGTTTGTGACTTCTAGAGATGGTGGTTTTCGACGTTTCCTGTCAAATGGCATGGTCTCTAATTCTGATGCTACTTAGATACAAGAGGCTAATCTTCGTCATTTAGATCCTTCGTTGTTGGATTGCTACCTTTCCTCTCACTTTTCAGAGTCGAGTTCTTTCAAATCCTTTGGGAGGAATGACGGGGCATGGAGTAGGCCCATATCTAGACTATACGGTATATAATGTTCAAATTGACGATTCTGCATATTATTACATCTATTTAATTGTATTTTTTTCTCAAGCCCAAGTCTATATTTTATTAGTGGTTTTCATTGGGTGCTTATAAATAAGATCTATGTTATTGTTTTTATAGATTTGATAAGATATTGAAAACTCTGATAATTTCTGCTATGTTTATCTTTGTTCGCTTTTCAATTTTATTATTCTTTGTAGCTGAGTTACATCACCTTCAAATAATACATGAGCCAAACTTCGAGGAGAAATATTAAGATTAGGAAGAGGGACATTAGGTGGTGATTGGATCAACTAAACGCAATAATATCCATAAGGAAAGGGTCTTCCATGCATAAGGAAGTCAGCCAGACTTTCAGAGAGAAAGAGACATAAGCCCAAACTACAAAGAACACCATCAAGATCTACCTGTGTCGGAACCTGATGGAATTGGCACCAATTGAGCTGAGAGATGGGATTGATGAGAATCAAAGAATAAATGATTCGCCCAAATGCTAATTGGATCAATCACAAAAGTAAGGACCAAAAAACTTTAAGAGACATTAAATAGGCTTGTGAATGAGTTTATTTGGATCAACCCAGTCTTTAAAAAAGAGCTAAAGTCAAATAAAACACTTCAATGAATTGGAGCCAACAAGGAAGTTCAAAAGTCCATAAATTTGATCATGGCTATCAGAAATAACCATGATTTTGGCAATTCAAAGGAGAAAATCAAAGAAAATTTGTGCTCCAAATTCATGCACAATCAAATACCTATTTTGGAGAGTTTCAACTTTACAAGTTGGATGATAAAACTTGCCAATTATTGTACAAGTCATTAGTTGTCAATTTAGTCTATTATGGTCAAAATATCTAGGATATTGTTGGTTTTATGTGTATTAAAGTCAATATAAGTTTAAGAATTACAATTTATATTTATTGTCAGTTGATTAGGAACCTAAAGGGTCACACACAAAAAGAATAATTCTTGGGTTAAAACAAAATTAATTATTTGATAATTATAATATTTATGATAATTAATTATGAATTTATCATAAATATTAGAAATAAAATATTAAATCAGTTATGAATTAATTTCTAATATTTATGGAAATTAATTATGAATTAATTCTTCATTTATAATCAAGCATCGCTATATCAATTAATTTCATACGTGATAATTAATTATGAATTAATTCTCCTATTTATGGAAATTAAATAATCCTATTTATGAGGATTATTTATAATCGTGAAAATCGATCTATAAATGCATCGTGAAAACTCAAGCTGTGATCATTGGTATTTATCTGAGGAACTACATACAGCCGAAGTTAAAATTTCGTGAGGATCCCAAGAGTTGTTCGTGGATTCGAGGTCGGACGCGCAGGCGCTTAGCGACGGCCAGGCGATTCGTGAACGGTCGCGTTGTTTCTCCTCGAAGAAACTTAATCGGCCGGCAGAGCCAAGAACGAGCATGATGTGATAGATTTATTTTAAATTACATTTCCGCTATGATAGAATGTTTGATTTCTTTGGCAAAGCAGTATCGTGTTCTGTGTTATTCTTGGTATTATTAATGATATAGCATGCAAATATATGTGATATGATTTAAATTTTAATTTTTTTTTTATTACATATTCTTTTAATGTGATTATTTCAATAAAATATTATTCTTTTAATGTGATTATTCGAATAATATATAATATTAAATCATTTGTCGTCTTCCATTATTATAGTTTAAATAAATTTTATTAGAATAATTTGTTGAGTTGACTCAAGATTGTTCTACTAAAATTTAATTTTACTACGATTAGGATCTCTAATAACTGGTTTACTACTAAAAATACATTGTTGAGCTAACTCAAGGTCAAGTGTTTTCGAGACAAGAGATTAGAGACATAAGTGTGATATGTGTATCAAAAGCTGATAACCTAATTATCTAGGAATTACAAAAGGTTGTAATTAGCAATTGTTGTTTACTTATTGAGATTATTTTAATTTGTTGAGTTAACTCAAGATTAAAATAATTAAAATAGATCCTAGCCCACTAAGAATTTTATGTCATATATCTAATTTTATTTTGATTTTGTATATTGCATAAATACTTACTCTATCTTTACTTTTCTGTTGTAGAAAATGAACACTAACATGAATCTCTGTAATATTCGTTTCTGAATAATAAGCTCACTGCTCCAATTTTATGGACTGGATCCAAAATCTAAGAATTATTCTTAGACAAGAGAAGTTGTTATATGTTCTGAAAACTCACTTTCATGTTCCGCCTCCGTGATGAGATGATGTCGCAGCTTCAAGGATGCGACGTAAACATCTCGATGATTTTCAAAGTGTCTGTCCGATGTTGGCATCCATGAGTCCTCGACATTCGCAAGAAATACGAGGATATTTAATGCTTTACAACGCTTAATCACTTAAAGGCATTATATGATGTGTTACTGCGAATGCAAAGATATGATATCTCCAAGAGCTCTTTACCGCAAGCATGGAAGCTGATCTTCAATTGCAACCTATGCTAAAGATGATTGACTCATTGAAAAATTAGAGAAATTGGGATTTATACGCATCATCGCTTGCTGCTGATTTGATTTCAGAATCCCTACCCCAAGTTTTTCAAACTTTGTGATGAATTTTAATCAATTCCAAGTTGAGACCTCATACCGTACTGTAGTCGCAATATGCTTAAGACAAAGAAGACTCAATCGAAGGAAAAGGGCTGGTGTGCCGATGGTGAGCCTTCTAAGGAAAGAAAATTCAAGTCATGTCCTAAAAAGCACTCATTACAGCGGCCTTTAAACCAACAGACAAAATCAAGAAAGAAAAGAAACTAAAGGGTACTTGTATTTCCACTGTGGAAAGGATGGATATCGAAGAGGAATCGCAAGGTTTATCTAGAAAGTCATAAGAAGCTTAATGAAGCTTTTACTTCGTATGTTTATGATTGAAATAAATCTTTCTACTTTCTAAATCGACTCTCGGGTATTAGATACCTGGATTCGGATCTCATATTTGTATAAATATGTAGTGGTCTAAAGACAACAGAAAATCGCTAAAGGAAGGACCTTACGCAGGGAAATGGAGCACGAAAGGTTGCATTTCAAATTAGGAATATACACTCTTTCTTTACCCAAAGGGATTAATTTAGATCTAAAAGATCGTTATTTTGTTCCAAAGACACGAAAAATATAATATCTATTTCTTTGTCTGGATTTAGACTGGCTTACGATTATTACAAAGAATAAAAGTTGTTCTTTATATCAGGTCGATGTTTTTTATGGTGCCGGGTCATTTAACTAATGGTTTATAAGTATTACTTGATCTAGAAAAATCTGCTTTCAATATAAACATTGCAAAACAACCAAAATATGATCTTTAGAAATTTTATCTCGTGGGCATTGCAGACTCGGGTCATATAAATGAGAAACGATAAACAAATTATATAAAACCCGCTATTCGGGATCATTTGATTATGAATCATTTGATACATGCGACTTTGTTTATTAGGTAAGATGACCAAAACGCCCTTTACTGAAAGGGTGAAAGATTCATCGAAAGTTATTAAGTCTCATACATACCATGTATGTGGACCCATGCCGACTCAAGCAAGAAATGGTTTTTCATACTCACGCTTACCGATGACCATTCAAGATATGGTCATGTATATCATTGGAAGTATAAATCGTAGGTCTTTGAAAAGTTCAAGGAAGATAAAAAAGTGAAGTTGAAACCAACTTGGAAAAAAAGTATTAAAGTCCTTCTGGATCGATCGAGGTGGTGAATACTGAGCCAAGAATTTCAAGATTATCTGAAAGAAAATGGAATTCTTTCACAATGGACTCCACCTACATGCCACAATTAAATGGAGTATCCGAAAGAAGAAACCAAACTCTATTAGATATGGTTCGCTCTATGATGAGCCATGCAAATCTTCCTAAATCATTTCGGGGGATACGCCTCTAAATACGCCTCATATCTATTAAACCATTCTCCTTCTTAAAGTCAGAGATTCTACTCCATATGAGATATGGTATAAGAGGGAAACCAAATCTAAACATTTAAAGGTTTGGGGATGTCCTGCTAAAAAGTAAGAGTGCATGCTTGATTCAAACTGATAAATGTTATTTTTGTAGGTATCCAAAAGAGAGTTTTGGATACTATTTTATAATCCCAATGAACAAAAAAGTGTTTGTTTCAAGATGCTACATTTCTAGAAAGATAATTTATTCTAGAAATGGCTAGTGGGAGTCAAAATAGAACTTGATGAAGCTCATGGAACCACAGCGTAGTTAGTACGAGGTGGAGCAAGAGTCGAGACTATGATGATGCAATGAGTTAACAACTCAAGATACACAAGGTGATCAGAGGTCTAGTAGGATACGCCGTGACTTCGTGAGGTATGATGACGTGTTTATCATTAATAATGATGAACCCAATACCTATAATGAAGTCTTATTAGATAAGGACTCAAATGGCTTCAAGCCATGCACTCGAAATGGATTCCATGTACCAAAATGAGGCTCGACCTTAGTCGATCCACCTATGTGGACAAACCTATAGGATGCAAATGGGTCTTCAAAAAGAAAACACATGGATGGTAAAGTGTCTACCTATAAAGCACGACTGGTTGCGAAAGGTTGTTCACATAAATATGGTATTGACTATGATGAAACCTTTTCACCAGTGGCAATGTTGAAATCCATTAGGATAATAATTATAGCTGCATACTATGACTATGAAATCAGTAAATGGATGTTAAGACTGCTTCTTAACCCGACATTTACAAGAAGAGGTGTATATGATTCAACTCTGAGGAAGTTTTGTCTCAAAAGACCCTAATAAAGTATGTAAGCTACGTAAGTCCATTTATTAAAGCAAGCATCCGTGAAAGTTGGAATATTCTCGCTTTGATGAAATAATCAAAATGTTTGGTTTCATCAAAAACGAAGATGAGCCTCAGGTATACAAAAAGATCGCTGGGAGGCTGTGTTTTTCTCATTTTATATGTGGATGACATATTATTAATAAGAAATGACATACCCTCTCTTCAATCAAGCAGAGTGGTTATCGAAAAACTTCTCAATGAAAGATTTAGGAGAAGTGTTTCATATTTTGAGCTAAGATCCATCGTGATAGACTAATAAGTTGCTAGGTCCGCTTCACAATCGACATATATTATTAAAAATGCTAAAGAAGTTACACGATCAATCAAAGAAAGGTTATCTCCTAGCGTCACATGGGATCTACCTTTCTAAGGACATGTGCCCAAAGACAGATATGTCGAGGTATACATAACATGCAAATGTCCCTTATGCTTCAAATCTGAGGGTCAATTATGTATGCTATGATGTGTGGCAAGGCCGATGTCTCCTATGCTCTTAAGTGTTACAAGCAAATTTCAGCTAATCCTCGTGAGAGTCATTGGAAAGCAAGAAAAATATTCTACACTGAAGAACTAAGGATTTATTTTCGATGGTAGGAGGAGCTGAGCTACAAGTACATGGATTTGATCGATGCTAGCTTTCAACTGGAGCAAAGATGATTGCAAGTCCTAACTGCTACGATATTCACCTTAAATGGTGGTGTCAAGGCTGAAAGAGTTCCAAACAGCCTTCACCATTACAAACATTCTACAACAGAGTTTATATATTGTCGCCTGTCAAAGAGGTTGTTCGATCAAAAAAGTTCATTACTAAACTAGAAGTGGTTCCTTCCATAGCAGATCCCATTTTGTTGTATTGTGACAACAATGGAGCTATTGAACAAGTAAAGGAGCCCAGATTTCACTACCCATCCAAACATATACACGAATGCTTACTATCCGATCGTGGAGATTATCATGTGGATGAAGCAAAGATAGTAGCTGTCTAAGGCTGTATATAATATAAATGATCCATCGATTAAACTCTTTGTCTCGTAAAACATGATAGTCATGTGGTATTTTCATGGTTTGAAGAATAAAACATAATCGATGTAGTCATATGAATGAAAGCTTATATATTTATTTAACTCATCAGGTTTTGATTTATGCATAATAATATGAGATGCTAATTATTTTATATAATGTATATTTGATGATAAAGTCCTAAGAATAATATATTTATTATTCTTAAATATTCTTCTAATCATAGTATTAACAATAAGATATTGTTACAAAGATATATTAGCACACATATGATGATATGTGAGTAATGTGTTTGAGAACATATTTACCGGAAATTAATCGCAGATATTTTTCATAAGGTTAGCTATTTGAGCGTCATTTCAATAATCTCTATATGATAAGAGTATAATTGATCCGACTTTAGATCATAAGAGTATCTTTCGTGTTGGAAATTATGCTTGACTAATTATTAGTTCATACTTGTTACGCCATAAGTGAATAATGAAAGTCGGGTATAATGAAAAACATGAATCGATAGTTTACGATCAATATAGATTCATCACTCCTAATAATGGGAGAGTATATCTCAAAGGTAAATCCACTGTCAGAAATGTCAACTCGTAACGTTTGTAAACAAATATGTAGATTTAGAAAAGTCTTAAATTATTTAAGGAGTTGATTTTCGAAAACAAAATGAATATTAATACAAATGAAATGATACACTTACACCTTACCTGTAATTAATAAGAGATACTGGATACGAAAAGGATAATAATTATACAGAATCTAGTTCATGTACAGGTGAAGTCGATCACTTGACTTTTCCTAACATTTGGGTGGTCATGATGTCTGGCTAGAGACCAATCTTGACCTATAAATATGAATTGATTAATTGTTGAATTAATGATAAAATGAAGTATTAATTTATCTAATCTTAATTTCACTTTAATTAAATTGACTTTAGTCCAAGTGGGAGTTTATTGGTTTTATGTGTATTAAAGCCAATATAAGTCTAAGAATTACAATTTATATTTATTGTCAGTTGATTAGGAACTTAAAGGGTCACACACAAAAATAATAATTCTTGGGTTAAAACAAAATTAATTATTTGATAATTATTATAATTATTTATAATTATTATGAACAATTTCTATCATAAATATTGAAATAAATATTAAAATCGCTTATGAATTAATTTATAATATTTATGAAAATTAATTATGGATTAATTCTCCATTTATAACTGTCGTCAATTATATCAAGTAATTTCTCATATTTATGATAATTAATTATGAATTAATTCTCCTATTTATGGAAATTAAATGATCCTATTTATGATGATTATTTATAATCAGAAATCGATCTTATAAATAGATCAGAAACTTGGTTAGGATCATGATGATTCGAGAACTAGCATATTGCTTCGAGTTAAAATCTCTGTAAGGATCCCAAGAGTTGTTCACACATGATACCTCGAAATGGACACGCAATTACGACGGCCATGATTCAGAAAATTGCCGTTTGAAACAAGAACGAATCGTTAAATGTTGTTTCTTGAATAACTAAGATGTATGTACATATTTATTTCAAAACTACATCGCTGGCAGATGAATGTTTGATTCCTTACAAATATGTATCAAATAAATAAAATAATAAATTATCTTTATGTTGTTTTGGTAGTTTTCCAATTTTAGTTTTGGTAATTTGTGTATTTAAATTTCAATAACTTTTCATTTATTTCTTTAGTCAATAAAGATGTCATAAGCTCTATATAAGAGTCATTTTGATGTATCCGTGCTTCATATATCACACTGACAAATAAAAATTATTTGTGAGGTTTTCTTTACTTAATGGTCCTTATAAAAACTTTCGAGTATATTATAATTAATTCATTATAATTTTCAAACTTATGATTCTTGGTTATTTTATAATATACGGGGGACATGACTATTTTCCTTTGTTATTATAACTTTGGTTTCAACAATCAATTGTTATTATTCTATCGCGGCTTGAAAATCCGCACCAGAACAATCAATCGACAAAGTAAAAAATGTAGAGCTTGCATCAAAGATGCTCTATAAAGGAAGATAAGAACTTTTGTACCAACCAAGACTTGAAGAAACCGGTCGGCGAGACTCAATTTCTAAAGTTTTATGGGTAACTCCCTCCCTATCTAAATTAAAAAAATAAAATAAAATGAGACCAATAATTACTATAAATAATTTTAAAAGTAATCACTAATTAGAGAATATAGGAACTTATTCCGAATGATTTTCGAATATCATTATTAAAAGAAATATTTGATTAAAAGATTTTCAATTTATTATGTTTAAAAATAAAAGAACATCGAATTGTCTCTTTTAAAGCAAACCGGCACGTGCGTTGAAGCAGTTTCCGCGGGACCGTATATATGTTCCCGGTCGTTCTAAGCAGGGGTGTGTCTCTAACTGATACCATCTTCAACTCTTTCAGAAATCCCCAAATCAGTTAGAAACTATCGATCATACTTTGAATCCCATTAAACTTTAGTGGAATTTGAAGGTACCAAGTTTGATTCAATCTGATTATCGTTTTCAGGTATACTATTGTATAATTTATCTGATTCGAAACCCTAACGTTTTGGATTTCTTGGTTTAGTTTGGATTTTCGGAAGGGGGAGGAATGTCGATTGATCTGCTGTTGAAGCCCTCATGCAGCGGCTGTGGATCCAGCTCGGATTTGTACGGAAGCAACTGCAAGCACATGACTCTCTGCTTGTCCTGTGGCAAAACCATGGCGGAGAACCGCGGGAAATGCTACGACTGTGGCACCCCCGTCACTCGGTTGATTCGGGTTTGTTTACTTTTCTCTCTCTATTCAAACATAGCACGCAATTTTACGGCTGTTGGGTAGCATGAGTGAAAGATTCTCATCCGCTGCCAAATGGATCCTTCGTAGCTGAAGATGAAATCGGTATTCAATTTCAGGAGTATAATGTTCGGCCGAATTGCAGCGGCGAGAAGAATTACTTCATTGGTAGGTTTGTGACTGGCTTACCGGCTTTTTCGAAGAAGAAAAATGTTGATAATAAATGGTCTCTCCATAAAGAAGGGCTCCAAGGACGCCAAGTTTCCGATGCTTTGCGGGTATTGAGTTCATCCCATTGATCTTTTTTTTTTTTTAATTTAAGTTTGTGCTTTAGCTGTTGGACACGATTCAATCTTCCTAGATCACGCAAGAATACAAAACATACAATAGAGAATCCGAAATAGCATACCCGACGCAACCATGGTTGCTTTTGGATGCTGGTCAGTGAAGATCTTCTATCCCCTGATGACACGTTTAATGCAGATCGCCACTCACGTAGCTGTAGAAAACTTTCTCGAGTCCGTACGTGAGTAAATAACGACCCCAGGGCAGTAGACTGTTCATTTATGTAATTTCCGATCATCGCCTTCCATTACGAGCCGCTCACAGTTTCACCCCATTAAACTTGGCTGCTAATTTAGCAGCACCGCCTTTGCCGTAATCAGCTAATCCGCTAATTCTCACTACGTTTCACATTAACGGTGGCCCAGCACTTCACTTCGCGATATTAATTGAAACAAAATGTAAAGACCTCTTCGCTGCATCGTCTGTAGACATGCCTTAATAATATCTCATCCCATGCGTCGCCGGTCATCGAACATGATCGCACGCATTGTTACCGCTCTTCCATGGTCGAAATAAGCCAACTTTCACCGGCTGCGACCAACATCGCAAATACAGCAACGACAACACCATAACGAAGCGCATATTTCACGCGCAGCCATCCATTTTTGCCAGTCCGTTCTCTCTCCCGTCGTCACAGTTCTGGCCGCCACCGTAGTATTCATCACGCGCTTCCAACGGCCATGCTACCTTCGATGCTAACTTTACTTTATGCATCACACATGCTTGTTACTAATGCCACATCACTTCATACTTATGCTGCTTGTTACACGCCTCGAGATATTTTCAACACTATTTCGTATTTCAACTCGAGTAAATTACCTCGCTGTGTCACTACGTCAATGCAAAGAAGCTGATACAAATTAATATTAAAACGCACGAATGATTTCAACTCATAGCATAACATGTGCTCGGTCAGCCTCCCACTACCTAGCGCACCTACGATACTTAAGCCTACGCTATCGCACGGTCAGCTATACGCGGCGGTGCCTTAGCTAGCGATTCGTTAACAGCACACCGCTGGGGTCGTGCCCACGGCAATGTGTCACGCTTGAACTTTTCCTTGCGTCAGTACTGACTCACGTGTTGTTTTCGAGCCTTCGGTTGTTGCTAATAAATAACATCGCAGGAGTTATCGTCACAACAGCTAAATCGGTATGGGCCTATCTCACAAGTCAAATACGGCTAACTCTCAATGAGAGCTTCTTGTTAATTACCCGAAGAATGAAATACGCCAGTCTGCCGTGTGAGATTATTGATTCGTTACTTTTCCATGGCACCTCCTCGCACCCTAAAAGATGCAACTCGTTGTTGACTTTCTCATCTCGACAGCCAAGAAAGTCTAAATCGAGAATACCAACTAGTCGTAGGTGTCCTCGAATAGCTCAGAAATCAACATACGCTCTTTTCGTTTTCTTAGCCATCTCATACGCTGCTGCAAAGAACCCACGATCGTTCTAGATTGACCGGATATCTCGTTTAAATACCCCGCGCGCCAAGAACGCAACACTGTTTAGCGTATACCAGCATTACATAATAGCCTTCCTGTGTCGCACCGGGCATAGCGCATATTCATTTAGCTTCAACACAACGGTGACATCGTACGCACTAACTTATCACCTTTACAGACATGAGCAATTCCTGGCTTACATTGTTGCATGTTGAATCTTTCTAAAATACTTATCAACATATGCCCTCCGAGATAAACTCCATTACCATGGTAATCCATTCTACGTGGAATCTCAATGCCCAGACAAAAGACGCCTACCAAGGTCCTTCATATCAAAGTCTTCACAACACCGCTTTCTTATTCTGCGCAAGAAACTGCTGTCACCGCCAGAAGTGTGATATCATCCACATAGAGTATTAGAAAATGAATTTCCTCCCCACTCGAATTCGCAGTGATATACATCGATCTACTTTTGTTCTCAACAAAACCATATGAAGCAACAACACTATGAAACTTTTTTGGTTACTCATTGTCTGTGGTTGCTGAGACCATAAATAGATTAGCCTACAGCAGACTTAATATATGCATATGCCTATTTGGTAAAGGCAAAGTGCATCTATCTGTGTAATTTCCATTTGTGCTGAGCACTGGTCGCCAGATCACCAAACTTAAGAGAGTCGGAGAGTCGCCAGTGTTCATTCTTCTTCTTCGAGTGAAACCCGCTGCTCACTGCTTTAAACTTCAATCTTTTCTTGTAGGTCCCTTAGTTTCCATACTCACTATACTGGCCAGTCTATGCCCTTCGGGGTTCTGTCTAGCCTCAGTCCCACATGCGCCTCATGCATTGAATTTCTCATCTCATCGCACTCAAATCACGCCCTCGACCAAGCGATAAGAAACGCTTTCCGCGATAAGCTATCGATCAACACGGCCGATAACGCAGTCTTTCACTCCTTACAGACAATAGCTTCTCCCAGCAGGCAATGATCGCTTTCTCGGGCGGATCTCCTCATCGGTGTAATAATACATCTCGCACACCGGACCCCGATGAATATTTGCGATCTTCAACAACAGATCTCCAGCTAGCTCACATGCGTATGTGAGTTTCCACAATAGCTGTGATGGGGTGAGATAAAGATAAATATAGTTACCCACCGCACTACATCTCAATAGCCGAGCAACTGCCGCCACAAACCCAAAACTGTCGCTCAGGATCTCCGTCACTCTTCGTGCTCCTCCAGCTGACATAGAATCCATATCCTTCGGCGCCCTCGGTGTTATACAAAGTAATACCGGTGGTACCTCGAGTCCAATTTCTTATGACTTCAGTCCCCAAGATGGTTTAGTTAGTGCTTACGCCTCAGCTCATGGGTTCAAAAGGAGTCAATGGAATAGCCTCGTAGGTACATGATTCACAGAGTCGCCAGCTACCCCCACAGTCCGTAATTGTCTCATTCATCATATTTCCTACCATTTATATATATATTGTGCTTTTCGGCTACATGCTTAGCTCAGATTCTGTGCATTAAATCGGTGTTGATAGAATCCTTCTAGTATTTCGCGAATGGCTTCCTAAAATGCCGCATCGCCACGCTGCCATAATACCTCCACCCGGGCCGTATCTACCGTCTTTCTTCCAATCTGCTTGACCTCAAATCTAAAATTCAATTCATCAAGAGACTCACCCTTTCTTTAATCGCAACAATCATTATCGGAATGTCATCAATATCGTGATGAAATGTGTTCTCACACAAGGCCGTCCATTTCCATATCGGCAGGAATGACACCGCTCAGTCGTAATCGTTTCTTCTATCTTGTCATTACCTTCACAACAGCTTCATCATTTTTTACAGCAGCAAATGCCGCTATCGCCTTTCATCATCCTTGAGATATATTGCGTCAGGTACATAATGCATAAGACTCATTCTGTAATGGTCTCTAGAAACAATATTTTCGCCGTATGCTTAATGATGAATATCGGGAGATAAACCTCACCCGAGCATCCGCCGACATATGACAAGATTCGTCCTTGAGCTTGAATAGAGCTATATAGGGAATAATATCGCTTTTGATTTCAAAGAGTAATCGAATCTGTTCGGGGCCCCGTCAGTGAAGGTACACATGTGCAGCTAACATCACCGTAGAATTAAAGATTCTCCATTTGGTCGAGGACAGTTTTTCTGCTAGCTTTTCACGCTGAGTTTGACTATCTCGCAGCTTGTTTCCAGTCTTCGTATGTGTCTAGCTGCTCATTATCGTAGCCAATAGCATCATGCATGCTGTGATAAAGCCAATTAAAAACAGTTAAAGAATCATTGCTCGTAGTTTCATCGCTGCACATCCAGCCTTAAATTTCGCACACTCCTTTCTCACGCCGACATCTTCTTCCATAGCCGATCACCATCTGTTCGTCTTTTCGTGACAGTCGACCTGTGCGTTTTCGGAAGACTAGCGAGCAATTCGACTTTTGAACTCTTATTTTCTCATGGGAACTAGCACAGTACGTGATGCCTTTCCTTTCTGCTTCTTCTTCATTCCTGCTAAGCCACTGTTCATTCGAATCACTGCTCTTGAGAACAAAGCTTTGCAGATGTTCGATTTGATTAATACAAGACAAAGAATCCACTAAGCAGTTGAGCTTTGGTTTTAAATTAATATTTCGCACAGCAATTCACAGTTATTATCATACTCATGTTATAGTTTTGAGTTGAGTACTAAATCTTCATTGGCGAAATGCCTATTTGTTTCGAGGTCACACTAGTTTCATTAGCAAGCCAATGAGAAACCATGGTTTTCTTTCTTCACGATTTTCTTCATCAGTCACTGCTAAATCCTCTTTCTCTTTGATAAAGTTCGCTTTTCTCGCCGGTCGCATATTCTGCCAAAATCTCTTTCGTATATACGTGAACATCCGCCAAGCCTCCACTTCCAAATAGAAAATTCCTTTCCATCTTTCTAAAAGTCAGCATATTCTCAACGAATGTTGCCATGTAAATCGATCAAAACAAAACAGTCACGATGTCAAAGATCATGGCTACGAGCAGCACATCACACGCTGTGGCGTAGATTACGCCAGACACTCGTTACGTGACACGCCATGAGAACATATTCTGGCCTTTCGTGAGTCTGCCTCGGCAGCGACCACTAAGACTCGGGCCATTCTCGTGCTTCACGCTATACATACCCACGGTCTGGTCACATGATCAAACAGAGACATCCCACCTCACAACAGGAGATCGATTTTTTCAAACTCACAGTGTGCCACTGGCGGCCACAACCCGATCAACTCAAAACTTCATACTGCATACAAGCTTTACGTATCACATTCACTATATAGTATGTAATGCCACCTGGGCGTGCTGCTTACAGGCCAGCATGCTACAGACGCTTAATTAATGTCACGAATTGCTTGCTATACCTTATGTGATAGGCGCGAAACATACATATTTTCAAACATAGTCAGCAAACACGTTGTGTCGTACTTCTGTAATACGCAGAGCAAGTTTACGTATTTTCAAATCTCAGACAGCCAAACATGTAAAATAAATACATCGTATTGCCGCCGGCATTGCACGCCTGCATGCGCCGCGCCGTGGCGATAGTCCAACCCGGCCCGCATCGCCTGTTAGAACCGGCCGATGACGCGCCAAGATGACGCCATCAACGCGCCCAGTATGACGCCATCAGCGACGCCATCCGGACAGCGCGACACGACGCCACCGATCACCGTAATCCGGTCGGTGTCACGGGTCGCGCAATCCGCCGCCACGTCGCTCGCATTACGTTCGGCGCCGATCGGCCCGTCAGCACGGCGCCGATCGGCCCGGTCAAAATTAAGTCGCTGCATCGCCAGATCATCGCGATCCGGAACTTGAACGTCACGGGGAATGACACAAGAAATAGCATGCCTGAGCCCGGCGCGTGTCTCACGTTCGGTCACGCCACAGCAGGCCCGCTCCTCCTGCGCCACCTGGCCTCCATTGCCTCGACAGGTGATTCCAAATATGCATGTACCTGCTTGATTTGAAGAAAGCCTCGAACCGACGTAGTCCTTAATTTGAATAAAACCCAAAAAATGTGGGCCATTCGTTTGAATTCTAATTCATTTGTCGTGTTTTCACAATAATCGGCGACACCTATTCATTTGCTAGATCATCATACCAGAACAAAACATGACACACGAGAATCGAATATATTACCGAGCTTGAATCCATGGTTGGATGCTTTAATCAAGAAGACTGCAAACCAAAGATCTTCCATCCCCGTATTTATGATTATCGCTTAAGAGAACATGAAAGCTGGGAATAAATTTTCTCTTCTCCGTATGTGAGCAAAAGCAGTTGTGGAAATTTTGAGCTTGCGAGGAACACACTCATTAGCCAGTTATTAGCCACTCATATTAAATCATTAAGAATTATATATCTTATTACCAAACATAATTCGCTTAATTTCTATTAATAAAGCCACATTAATGAAAATCTTACATTAAATATGGGGTCAATTATGTTTCTGCCTAACAAAGCCGAGATATAATGAGCCTTATTACTTAATGTACTTACCACACAGGTCAGCACGCGCCAGAATGAGAGGGCCGTGGTCAACTCTATAAATGCCTCGCCCTCCCTAACCCAAGGATATCGCTTTTTTACTCATACAGATTCGTGAGAAAATTTTCTCTAACTCGTGAATGGCGCCCCATTAAGCCGCTGTCGGCAATCCTGTGGATAAGGGAGTAAGATTCAGATCGTATTTCTTTGCAGATCTTCATCGATTCCGCATCAAAGAATCGCGATTCCAAATCGTGACAAGATTTTCGTGATTCTCATTATTATTATGTTTTGTATTCTAATTCACAAGGGATCTAGTTAACGAATCGCTACCCTTCAATCGGTGATCGAGCCAACCATTGACAATTCAAAACATACGAATTGAATATTTTATTTCGGGGTTTTATTCAAATCGTTTCGCCCGCTTAAACTTTCTTCAAATCAAAACTTGAATTTTATTGCATATTTAATCTACCAAGACGAAGACGGTGGCACGCCATCGAGGAGGCCGGACGCTGTCACTACCGCCACACGGATAGCACGACGGCTGAAAGACACGCCGCCAGACGGACCCGACGGCTCATTGACACGCTACCACCCATTCACACACGACCCGGCCAGACCGCCTGTTGTCGGATGTGGCCGACATCATGTCGACGCCATTTTGACCCCCGTCTGAGCCAACCCGGATTGACCAATTCCGGCCAACGCCCGACCAGATTCGACCCACCCGGACAATACCACCCGTATTTTTGACCACTGGCCAACGCCCGATCTGCTAATTCTCACCTCGGCCACCACCCGATCCGGATTTTGATTCTGATCTAGATGACGCCATAATCGACATGATCCTATGGACGCCATGATGACGCCATACTAAACCAATTCGGCTGACGCCATCCGGACCGGACTTAACCCGACCATTCTCGACCGGCTCAGATTCTCCGCGCCCGACGAGGCGCGCTACCCTGGGTCTCGCTGACTAATTCGTACCGGACTCGTGACGGTGGGTTGCTCTACAATGTGGTATATTTATTTTACATGTTCGCCACATGTATTTGAAAATACGCAAAGAACTCCTATGTACACGTAATTTCCAGGTATATTTTCACAGGTTTTCTCAGATTTCATGGTTTTGGAAATATGTAAAGGATAAATTACATGTATATCACCACATAAGGACTATGTAGGAGTGTAATTCAATACTACAACGGGCCCAAATAAAGATAATTAGCATGACATGTAATGTAAAAGACATACCCTGCTTTACGTCCCAGATTACATATATATATAAATGAACGCGATACACAAAGCCTAATATCCCTAAGATGAGAAGTTTTCAAGGATTCAATCGAGTTGTGACCGCCAAAGTGGCACACTTGACTGGCTTGAGAAAATCGCCCCTATATTGTGGTGGGATGTCTCCTGCTTTATCAGATCATACTCCCAAAGGAGTGCGATCCCGTGTTAGTTCACGAGGATACATGCATAAGATGAGCTCGGTAAATGACTCCATCTAAGTGGGTTCATACACCCAAAGGCGGTGGATTTCACGAAAAGATTGGGGATATAGTTCTCATGGTCATCGCGCCGTGGAGAGGTACAACCGCATGTCATATTTTCCGCCTGTGCCGATTAAGCTACGATGTATGTAATTCTCTCGTATAAGTATTCACATGATGTCAGATCAGATTGCTTGCTTTTGTTTTTCGCCAATTTTTTCTCAGGAACTAAGAATTCCATTTCAATCGAGGTCCCATCGGATTGAACTTTAAGAAATGGAAAGAGGATTTTCTATTTGGAATGGAACTCGCTGATGTTCATCAGTTTTACAAAGGATAAGCTTCTATAGATATCACAAACACATCGTTCCGAGAAAACTGACTATGCTACTGAAAGGAGCAATCAGATTTGCTTATCGACAATGAAGAAATCCTATTCAAGCACTTAAAAAGTGGTTTACCACTGACTCCAGATCATAATAAACGATATAACCATAGAGGCTGGGGAATCGACTTCATCTAATGCCGAGGTTGGAACACTTCTTCAAAAGCTCTTCAACATGAAGTATGATGGTACCGCTCGGGTTAGAGATTATGTCCCGAGGGATGGCAGACCAAAGACTAAGCTCAAGCTCTTAAGGTTACTCATTCCGATGCTTGCATCATCAAGCCGCTAAACACCCTTCCACCGATTGGGATTATAAAAGACAAATTGCTACCCTCACATTTACTTAATAAGAATGACTGACAAGAATACATTTTTTTACAGTTAGAACTTAAGTGAAAGAGCATTTGGCCTTATATGCTTCTAGTTCCCTATAAAATGAAAAATAAGAAGTTCAAAAGTCGTGACTATAGCCGCACTCAAGAAACCACCGGCCACCCCATAACAGGTCCAAAGAATATATTCTTGAAAAGGATGGTAGATCACGTTTTGTAAGAAGAAAGGTCACATGAAGAAGAGTGCGTGCAAAATTTAAAGCTCGGACATTCCAAACGCGCTTAAGGCAGAATGATTCTTTTTAACACTTGTTTTTGAATCCAACTCTATCCGGCACCATCCAAATTTCGTGGCTCGATAGCTGAGCAACTAATCATGTTGGCGTTTACCATACAGGATTCATAAACCTGGAGAGCCAAAGGAAGGATGAATCAAAACTCAATGGAAACAACTAGAAAGTCGGCGTCATGTTCGCGAGACGAATCTAATTCCTGGTATTCCTAGCTTTAAACTGATGTCGAAAGACACTTTTTACGACCTTCCTTGTGACTCGAATTTAGTTTCCGTGATCGTACTCGATCTCATATGATTACTCTTGAAATCAAAGCAAATGTTATTTCTATATTTCTTAATTCAAATAAGGTCGCGCTATTACGTCTAACGGATATACAGATTGAAGTTTATCTCCCAATGACGTATAATGCCATTTATACTACCGAAAATGTTGTTTCTAAGAGTAATTATTACCTAAGGATGAGTCTTATGTATCGGGCATTAACGACTCGCCATATCTCAAGGATAGAGTAGCGTAATGATGAAAGACTAACATTCTGTCAGCTTTTAAAAATGACTCTGTAGATATGATCAAGCAGAGGTAAATGACCAAGATAAGAAAGAAAACCGTAGTCCGTAGTTCGACTGGTTGATGTCATTCACACTCGATATAAGTAATCTTTATACCTGAACCTCAGCAGAAATTTTATTTCATCACATTTATCGACTTACTCATTCTCGATACAGGTTATTCAGACTTGATTAAAGAAAAGTACCGAAGTCTCTCGATGTGTTTTAAGATTTTTCAGACCGTCGGTAGTCAGCTAAAGTCATAAAGGTTGTTAGATCCGACCGAGGCGGAGAGTATTATGGGCAAGCATGAAGCATGCTGACAAATTAAGGCCATTCGCCAAATACTTAGAGGATTCCGGATAAGGCACAATACCATGCCCGAGTCCCGAGCAAATGGTGTGCTCGAAGGCGCACCTCCAGACTTTTATGGAAATGGTAAGGAGTATGATTGGGTAGGACAAATTTACCTAGTTTCGCGCCAGTTTTGAAAACAAACTTGTACATTCCGAATCGTACCTACAAAAGTCGCTCCATCGACCTTCAGTTACAACGTATTGCAGTTTCCAAATTTTTAAACCATCTTAAGGTTCGGGACGCCCCGCAGGTCGTTTCAGATAATCCAACATTAAGTAAGTTGACTCGTAACCACTGATGTTACTTTGTATCTTTACCCGAATATCTCGAAGGGATATCGGCTTCTATAATCCCAATGGAGGCACAAGAATTGTGGAATCACGCATGCCTAAGTTTTCGGAGTTTGATGTGGCCAAGAAGTGAAATCGTCACGTAATTATCGGTGATAATAAGACGGTACTGGTATCTTTATCTCCTCCCATACGTATAATTGTGGGAACTCCCACACACCATATCGAACCTCGCTGAGACTCGATCCTCGTTGTCGAGACACCCCAATGAAGTTCATCAAGGGTCTCGCGCGTGATGTACTATTACTACTCTAATGCGAGATCCACTCAAAAGTGAGAGACGATCAACCTATACCACCTGACCATTTAGTCTATATAGAGAGCAAGACTACGATATCTGCCTTGACTCCGATCCAATAACTTATGAGGAAGTCGTCATTCCTCGTGAACTCGGGTCAGATGCAATGAGAGATGAAATCTCAATCTATGAGGCATAATGGAGCTCGAACCAAATAATTACCCGGGCGTCATGTACCCATCGGGTCGCAAATGCAAGCCAGATAAGACTGGAAAATGAATTTAAAGGAGATCGAGAAGTTTAAAGCCGTGACTCCAGAAATTAAAGCGTTTCCCACTCGCATGGTGAGCAGACTATGGAAGAACTCCTCCTGGCCTCTTCTAAAGATTCTTCAGAAAGGATCATGGCATTAGTTGCTCATTCTCGATACTTAATTACACCCGCATTTGACGTTAAACCGCTTTTCTCACCTGGTGACCTTAACGGCTAAGTCTATATGATGCAACCCCGAAGGTTTTGTGGCAATGATTCAGTACACTCAGATTTAGGACTAAAAAAGTCTATTTATGGTCTCAAGCCCGTCCGTAGCTGGGTGATAAGTCAGTCCGTCCACAATGTCCCTATCTCGCATATCGAGAAAGCCCAAATGAAGAATGCACCTTATGCCAGTACCTGAGTATTATGTATGCTCAAGTATGCACTAGCCGTATCAAGCCAGAATTGTGATCTCTAGCAGATATCGCCAAATCCATGACATGATCATCAAGGTCACAAGAAGGCGAGGTACTTAAAGAGACAGCACTATACGCTGATTTACAAACATGATCAGACCTACGCCTAGTCAGTATTCGACTGTGACTTTGCCGGCCGTCAGATGAAAAGAAATCAACAAATGCTTACATCTTTAAGCTACAGGAAAAGTGTGATCATGGAAGCCGAGAAACATAAATCAATAAACTCTACCATGCAAGCGAGTTCAGAGTACGCTTTTCAACAACTACTCAGTAATTTGGCTCAAACCTTATTGGGCGAGCTTAACCGTATTTGATTTCAAGTGATGTGTTTCATACAAATAGAGCAGACAATAACTCAAGCAGACATGATAACAACAACAGGCGCCCTAAGTAGTCTACACAATGGAGGTCAAGTACCTGACTATAAAGGAAAAAGTTCAAAACGGTGACATTGCAGTGGAGCACATTTCAACAGATGATATGATTGCAGATCCGCTAACTAAAGGCCTTCGCCCTTGTGTATTTGATCTAACATGCCGCCAACACGGGCTTGTGGAGTATCATGGGATATCAGAATTAGTGAGCCGTTAAGTTTTATGTCGCTTTTATGAAGGTCGAATCCGATTTCATTACATTAGACAATTGAATTTGTATCAACTTTGCATTCAATAAGGTACTGTGAATGTAGATTTATCAAGTCGAGTACAAATAATTGAAAATCTCGAGGCATTGCGGTAAACCTCGAGCATGTTATGGGGCATTCTTGGCATTAGTCTTTAACAATATGTCTTGTTGTATATAAAGTAGTTACTCTATCAAGGTAACATATACAAAGTTCGCTGAACCATGATGGATATTCTCCGGTGACACACTAGGTTTTGTGACACTTAAGGAGAGAATTTGACTAACAATATGGATAACACATGAAGTATCACTCATTACGAGGTATTGTCCATTTAACACACTACTATATCAATCCATATCGCAAAGTTGAAAGCACTCGACCATGGAAGGGCCTCGCGTGAGTACATGCAATTACCACTCATGATTCAGTTGTTCGAGACTTTATGGGATGGATTGACTATTAAGAATAATCTCTAGACCACATGAAGGCCATACATACGCTTGTTTCAATTAATATCGCCATGAGAATAAGATTTCATTAATGTAGCCATTAATAGAAATTAACTAATTATGTTTGGTCTAATAAAGAGATATATGGATTCTTATTAGTTTAATACAATACTGGTAATGAGTACTACTCGGCCCGTAATGAGAGGGCCCGTGGTCAGAACTCTATAAATAAGCTCAAGTCCCTCCCCTAACCCTAAGGATACGTTTTTTTTTTTACTCACATACAGATTCAGAGAGAAAAATTTTCTAACTCGTGGAGCCGCAAATTTCCCATTGCTCAAATACTATAAACTTGATATAAGATTCGAGATCAGACATTTCTGCGTGATCTTCATCGATTCCGCATCAAGCAAATCATGGATTCCAAATCGTGCATGTTATTTTCGTATTCTCATTATTATTATATTGTATTCTAATTATGGTGATCTAGTAAGAATGAATTTCAGTCCTTCGCTTGGTATCGAGTCAACTTATGGATTAGAATTCAAAACATAAGTGAACGGAATATTTGGCTTGGTTTTATTCAAACTGTGTCATTCAGCTTCTAAACTTTCTTCAAATCAAAACTTGGAATTTTATCAGATATTTGAATCTAATTAAGACGAGAAGATCTGGGTGGCATCGTCACCTAGTGAGCCGGATGCGCCCCTCACGCGCCGCACCCGACACGCCACACGGCACGCCTAACTCCAGACGCCACTAGCGCCATCCTCCCGAGATCCCGAGCCGTCCAATAAACCCCTACGACAGCTTCTCGCGCCTGCCGAACCCGACCACTCCTCTCTAAAAGATCACCTTCAGCACGATTCCCAACCTCGAACTCTAAGTGGTCGACAAGCAGACATCCGTATATTCTTCTACCGAGTCGCGTGAGAAGACGCCTCGTCAGATCATGCTCACCTTCCTGAGAGGTGTCTCTAATCAAATCGTAACTGATGGAGCTCTCTCCCACCTCTGGCCCAACATAATGGTGACCTATAATGGCCTCCCATACAAAGGCCTCATACGGCGCTATCCGTATACTTGCCTGATAACCGCTGCCAGGCGCTGACCTAATTAGCAGAATGCTCCTCCGCAACGCCTCTTATTATCCAGACGACGCCAGAGCATGTCATCTAATGTCCTCCAGATAGTTCCCCAGATCGAATTATCCGTCTGAGAGGGTGGAACGTCAGACTATCGTCGTGCCCATAGCCTTTGGAAACTCTTCTAAAAAGTGCGTCGTAAACCTCTGTCCCTATCTCGACACTGGCGGATACCGATACTCCATTTTTTAATTTAAGTTTGTGCTTTAGCCGTCGTAGTTCCCATTGTTCTAATTTGTAATTACTCTCCAAATCTTAATATCGCAATTCTAAGGAAAATGAAATATCTATTAAGAGTCTCGTAAATAATGGCTAAAGAAACTTGAAACTACAAGACAGCACTCAGAAAGAGGCACCCTTCTGTCATTCAATTACAAGGTCTCCAAGTTTGGTGGTCACGATAAGGTGTCTAATTTGGTGTCATGTGCAATGTATTTTTCTATATGCCTACAAGCTCAAAATCAATACGCTACACAAAATTAAGTAGAAGGATACAATTTAAGGGTAATATTAAAAATAAAATTACATAGCTTCATGATATGGAAGACTGAGAATAGAAGAATGGAAGGATTAAGAACACACATAGGATGGATTTTGGGCCCCCTTGTATACTCCCCTTTTCTTTTGGCCTTTTGGGTCCCCTTGTATACACCCTGTATACAGTTTTTTTTTCAATGAATGACTTTTCACTTTTGCCTATAAAAAAAGAAGAAAAATAACACACAGAAAATAAAGTACAAGGAAGAGGTTCCTCCTGCAAAAAAATCACATCCCTATTTATAGCTATAATAAACCATCAAAAGTAGCTTTGAATCTTGGGAAGTTGGATCAAGTTGGTGATTAACCTAAGCTCAACTTGAATTAACAAATAGTACTAAATTTGAGTCCAGCCCAACTTAATCTCTAATCCAAAGTACTTAATCTAACCTTATTTTTCTGAGGTTTGGTTGATTGGAGTAGACTTGGGGTTATCAGTTTGTAATTTGTATAATTCAAAATCCATACATGACTTAAAAAAAATTAGTGCCTTTATTCCAAAATTTAAATAGTGAATGAAATATGAAGATAATAAAAAAATTAAAATAATTTAATATGATATAATTTCAATTAAAATAAAACCTAAAAGAAAATTTTCATTGTAGAAAATGAAAAGGATATCATATAATTATAATTTTACATATTCATTATAAATCTAAAGTGAAATAAATATTATTATATAAAATAATATAAATTATAAATATTTAATGCAACCATTTTGGCTGGTAAGTGTGGAAGCTCACTCTTTATATGGCTTAATAAAACAGTTCTGCTTTTCTGGCTTAATTTTTCAAGGTTTGTGACAGAAGTGCTACATTTTTTGCATGCCAATAATTGACTGTTCCCTGCTCTTTGTTGCTGCTTATTAGTGTTTAACTGCATTTACATAGGAGAAGCACAAGCAACAAACCTTGGCTGTTGGAGGATGAAACAGGCTCACATCAGTACTTCATGGTCAGCTTTGAGGGTTCGTAATCTGGCAACTTACTACCTACTAATGATGCAAGGGAAGGAATTTGTTGCTATACCTGCAGGATCTTGGTATGAATGTGCTATCTTTTATAGATCGATAGGGGAGTGGGGGTGTTGTTGGTGTTTAATTTGTTTGGAAGGGGATGTTTAAAACCTTATGCTGTTTCTGACTATTCAATATCCGCAAATTATCCCTTAGACTTGGTTTATTAATTTTGGGAAACTTGTGCTTTAATTCAACAAGTTCCTATCTATTGTTTCTCTTCTTGGTGAGGATTAAACATTAATTTTAATGCAAAATTTTCTAATGTAACTGATGTTTGACTTTACAGGTATTAACTTTAACAAAGTTGCTCAGTATAAGCAACTCACCTTGGAGGAAGCAGAAGAGAAGATGAAGAATAGAGGAGGACTGCTGATGGATATGAAAGATGGATGATGAAGGCAGCGACAATGGACCTGCTGCATTTGGTGAAGTAGAGAAGTTAGATGACAAGGAGACTGGTGGGCCTAGTGGTGGGAGGGGACGTAAAAAACCAACTGGTGAAGAAGAAGAAGGTAATGCCTCAGATAAGGGAGACGAAGACGAAGAAGAGGAGGCAGAAAGGAAGAGCAGACTTGGACTGAACAAAAGAGCTGGTGATGACGATGAAGAAGGTCCAAGAGGTGGTGATCATGATTTAGAGGATGATGACATTGAGAAAGGTGAGCATTTTCCATGTTTTAAGCTTCCTTTTTTGTAATCAACTTAGGTTTCTTAGGTTATTTTTACTTGTTATGAAATTCTGACTTAGTGATGCTTATTTCCTTTGATTTCATCCTAAGATAACCAGACAGCAAGCACGAAACTTAATCTGGTCCTAATTCACTGAAGTAAAGAAGCTTTCTCTAAGACATCAAGGATATTGAAATTGCGATGTGTGATTTCACTTTCTTTTAGAATGGAGGGTTTTAAATTTTTTTTATTATGATCATTGCTCGTACTGGGCCATACACTCGACTAACTTCTATACCCCTGGTTAACGGCTAGGTAAACCTTCAATGGCCTTAAGGGGACTTAAACTAATGACCATTGGGTACCCCACCCCAATGCGTTACACCAACTTAGCTACCCCTTAGGGTTTAGAATGGAGAGTTTATGACTAGACCATGTTGTCTGTCCTTTTTGTTGGACTAAAAGGAGGAAGGAATTGTCTTTTTGTTTGATTACGTATTGACTGATAAACTAAGTTACTGCATTCTAGGAGGACCAAACGGAAGGGAAAAAAAACCTGAAATGGTTGTCCACCTTGGACCTTTTTTCCATTAATAATTTCCCTTTTAATACCCTTCATGATTCATTCTACATTAATTGCTTCTTCAAGTTGTCCTTCTTCTTGTTTAGTGTTTACAACACTCAATTCAAACTAATCCTGTTATTCATAAAAAAAAAAAGCCATTTGATTGTAATCTGGGCTGGTGCATCATAATCATAGCCCACAACTAGGTTCATGTAGCTCACTTAAAGCAAAAACCTAATGTCATCACCAACAATTTTTTTTTTTTTTTTGATATATATGTCATTACCAACATGGATTTCACTCATCCATATTTCCAACCATTTGTGTCCCTATATCATGCTGCTGATAGATTTTGATGGGTCAAAGGCAATATATTAAGAAAGGAACTCCAAAAGGGTGCCACAAAGTACATAGGAAGTAACAAAAAGACATGAGAGTGTCTCAAAAATGAAAAGGTGAACAAAAAACAGTACCCTCTCAAGTAGAACGCGATCAATCCACCAAATGAACGAGCGAAAAAGGACTGGAACCTATATACACCTTAGCCTGATCCCATATGTTACATAGAAAAGAAAGCTTATGATGTTGGGCTGGTTGCCCCCCATTATCAAAAGCCTTATTGTTTCTTTTCTTTCAAACAGTTCAGAAGAGGTACAAAGTTATAGCCTGCCAGACCTTTTTCATCTTTTTACCTACAAAGGATCCCTGGCACCCTAATAAGACCCCTCCAACTGAGAAAGGAAGCACCCGCAACACCTCTAAAGGGGAAAATAACAAATGCCACAACATCCTCGGCATATCGCAATGCCATAGAATATGCTCAATTGTTTCTTCCTCTAAGAGATGTGTTTGCCAACATCCATCCTCTCTTTTGAATACGATCCAAAGTTAAAGACCTTGTTTCAACAGCCTCCCAAGCAAAGAATCTTGCTCTCAAAGAAGCCCAAGACTTCCAAATAACCCTGGCAGGCAAATCAACATTTCCATTCAGTTCCAAACCTTTTTTAATATATTTTCTTTTTTACGTATGAAAAAAAAGAATACCAACTCTAGCCCTTGTTGAATCCACTTGATCCTTCTTCCTACAAGCCTTCAATCTTTGAAAAAAGCCCTCTGCTTCATCCTCCTCCAAAATCAGTGAGTTACCTAGAGAATTGAGGATCTCAAACTGCCCCCACTTAGTATCTTTCACCCAGCGTTGATTGATTAAAGCCCAATCGTGGCACGAGAAGCCCAAAGAAGAGGTTCTATAGAATTATGAGAGCAGCTTATTTTCTATAGAATTAGAAAATCATCCTTATTGAGTGTTCATTAAAAGCATGACTTCCATATGCATCACCATTGTTTCTGGTGATAGTTATTGTGAATATGATTTCTTGTTCTACCATCTCTTTTACTCATGCTGTTTGCCACTTAAAGAAACACCAACTCTAGATAGGAACTCCTATTGCTCTCTTCTCCACTTAGCATCATCAGGGGAATCATAATTTTCATATTTGATGATTCAGCATAGTTCTGATTTTTTGCTTTTGGTTCTTGCCAGGTGATGATTGGGAGCATGAAGAAATTTTCACTGATGATGATGAAGCTGTTGGCAATGATCCTGAGGAACGGGAGGATTTGGCCCCTGAAGTTCCTGCACCTCCAGAAATCAAGCAGGTTTGCTCTATTTAGGCTCCTGTTATTTGAAAATTGGTGCTGATTTCATGTGTCTAATTTCACCACTCTGTTGTTAGAATCTACTTGTTTTTATTTATTTATTTTTATTTATGCATTCTAATAGATGATTAAGGTTGTGGCTCCTTAGATTGTACATTGTACCGTTTATGTTGAGGTGATTTTTTTTACACATGTTTGCAGGATGAGGAGGACGAAGAAGATGTCAATGAAGAGGAGGGAGGATTAAGCAAATCTGGGAAGGAGTTGAAGAAGTTGCTTGGAAGAGCTGCTGGAATGAATGATTCGGATGCAGAGGATGACGATGATGACGAAGAAGTTAGTTACTCTGATACCTAATCATAATTCCATGGGTGCCTAACAAACTAGTATAGCCATAGAGCTTGCGTTGTGTGTGAAATTACTTCCTCGATTCCTTTACCATTTAGAGTTTGGTTTTTCCAGGAAGATGAGATTGGCCTTTCCCCTGTGCTGGCTCCGAAACAGAAGGACGTACCTAAAGAAGAGCCTACTGACAACAGTCCTATGAAATCAGCTCCTTCAGCATCTGCTCGGGGGACACCACCTTCTTCAAAATCAGCAAAAGGGAAGAGAAAGTCAAATGGTGATGATGTGAAAACAACTAATGGTGGACCTCCAAAGAAGGTGAAGACAGAAAATGTAAGCCTCTGCCTGTGCCAGACTTGCTTGAATTTATGTTAACTTTTGTTTCTCTATTGGATGATCTACGACGTTTATTTATTTGTTTATTTTGACAGTTTTCATTAATTTTAATCTTTTTCTGGAATCAGGAATCAAAATCTTCTGTAAAAGATGAAGGCTCATCTGCTTCTAAAGTTACTGCAACTCCAAAGGGAACACCATCATCATCTGTGAAAACTGGATCAACATCGTCAGCTGGACCAGTCACAGAAGATGAAATTAGGGCTGTTTTGTTGCAGAAGGCACCTGTGACCACTCAGGATCTAGTTGCCAAATTTAAAGCCAGACTGAAATCCCAAGAGGTACGTTTTCCAATTTAATAACAAAATCGTCTTCAGGAATTGCTTCATTCCGAAAATACTATCCTGGAAAACCCGATTTAGTTATGTCAACTTTCAAACACTGATGGGCCAATGCCGAGACTCTCTTTTAGAAGTAGAACAATTTTGAAGACTATCCATTCTTGTTCCTTATGGGTGGTTGAATTGTTAAAAGGGAGTCAAGTTTTGTCTTGGTCAATGGTGGAGTCAACTCAATATCAGAGTTAATGCTCTATGGGCATTGTGTAATATTATTGTGTTGTGAGAGCAAGAAAAGGGTGGGTAAGTTCATATATGGGAGTTTTGTTAATGAAATCCCACGTTTTACGGTCTTGTTTGGTTCCTGTTCTTAAAAGCTATTTTATGTTCTAAAAAACAAGAACACTCTTGGTTCCTACTTTTTTTTTTTGTTCTGAAAAACATAAAGAACATATAAGATATTATATTTAGAGAACACTAAACGGTGTTAATCGCATTTTCAAAACAAGAACAAAACAGGCCCTTACTCATCCTTTTCAAGAAACATGTGACTTAAAATAGTCTAGTTATTCTACTCAAAAAAAATAGTCCAGTTATTTAGTGGACGTTTCTTGGTTTTTTTTTTTTCAGAACTGCGGATATCCGGGTAAGCCAGCACTCGACTAATCTTATGTGGTTCCGGTTAGCGTCGCAAACCTCTCATGATCTTAGGGGGGACTCCAAACTAGGGATCATCAAGTTAACCTGAGACCCTGAGGGGAACGCTTCTCGGTTTTTAAGTAGTTAAATTTGATTCTTGCAGGATAAGAAGGCTTTTGCTGATATACTGAGGAGAATTTCTAAGATACAAAAGACAAACGGGCCTAGCTATGTTGTGTTGAGAGATAAGTGAAGGGATGTAAGCTGTTCCTGACCCCCCTGGGTTCAACGAAATTGACTGGCTGGTGATGTTCATCCCCTCTTTCATGCAAATAAAAACATGAAAAAAACAAAAAACCCAAAGGAAAGTCATCATTTCAACCCTTGTCTTGAAACTGTACTGGTTGTTCATGCCTCTTGTGAAGTATTAAATCATCGATTCGGGAATCATTCAAGCGCAAGCAATGATGTCTAAATAGGGGGTCCAGTATTCATTGTTCTGCTTCCTGGTTATGAAGCCATTAGAATATTTAAAAAGGGAATGGGACCACCTATTTAGACTTTGTGGGGAAGTGGATTACAAACATAGGTAGTTAGGTATCTTTTACTTGTAATAATATACATTTTCTCGGATTTTTACCTGCTTAAGATGTGTGACCATTTGATGGAATTAGGTATAATAGGAAAATGGGGAGTATCATCCTTTCTCTGAAATCAGCTTATTTTGAATGAGAGTTGTTGGTGATTTGTATTTTGACCTTAGGTTGCTTTCACCCCACCTTTTTTGTATTTTGACATTAGGTTGCTTTCACCTCAGCCTCTACTAGTCACTGTCAGCAAAATATTTGGGTATGTTGGATTCTTGTTTTTGAAAACTGTTTTCTATTCTCAAACGTAAGGAGAACACGTTTGATTCCAGTTTTTTTGTTCTAAAAAACATAGAAAACATAGAATATACTAAAATAACAAGCTAAAAAACATAAACCAAAATACTTAACGGGATTTATTCAGTTTTTTGAATTTTCATGTCAAATAATTGGAAGTTTTACTATATGGGTTTGTAGGTGTGGAATTTGGGGTAATTTCTTGCACTAGTATCATTTGAGCAGGTGTATGACCACTAAAGTAGCTTTAATTGAGAGAGACTTTAAAAGACATACTATATGGGGAGAGAGGTTTTCATTATAAAACTAAGAAAAAATTATATTAATGAAAGAAAAATAGATGATGCAATGATTTTTTATAATGACAAGAATAGTTATTTTCTCACAAGTTGGAGGAAAAGGGTGAGAGAATTGTAATTGCTTGAAGGAAAATGTGCTTAGGAATGATTACGGGAAAATGGCTATTTTGATTTATGATAACGTGAAACTCCAGAAAAATTAGATTACAGACTGAGGAATGAATTTGATAGGCATCCCAAATTCCAATGTAAAGGAGACCCCATGTTTTGGGTGATTCATTTGACATTTTCACACTTCGACTCTTCAATCGATATCCAATGCGAAAGTGGCAACAATAAAGATTCTAAGCTCATGCTATGCTCCAACCTAAAAAATACCACTTCACAATCTTATGTGAAACGATACCATTTCACAATCTCATATTCAATCTAAAATCAAGTTTGGTTGGAAAATCTTTACCAAAAATTTAACCTGAGCATTGAAAATAAATATTCAACCAATCCAAACAAATGGGTTAGGCGAACTCACCAAAGTTTCACCCCCTAAATGGGGAAAACAATTTATTAATAATACTAAAATTGCATTAGAATTTAATAAACATTAAAATTGGTGTTTTTTTACAAGCCCAAACGACACACGGCAAGCCGAATATGAAATACTGATGCATCAAATAACGAGACTATACGACCCAAGCTCACAACAACTACCCCAGCCCGCCGGTTTTCATGGGGCGAAAAAACCGACCAACAGGGCCATCAAAAACATCGGAGAAATCGCAGCGATGTGGGTCCCAGCAGAGGGAGATGTGGGGCCCTCGGCCAGCGAGGTAGTCGCTGCTACGCTCTCTGAAGTGGGGACGCTTCTCTCGCCCTTAGCAGCTTTGGGCTGCACGTTCACGTGTAGCTTAAGCCCGTCTTTGCAGCTCTCTGAGTTGCTGCTCGCGAAGTAGCGGATCCCTTCTCCCTCCAGCGGTACGCTATCTAGACCGTCCGTGTACATTCTGATGGGGTTACTCACATCGCACGACTCGTATTCCTCCTTGCTCCTCACCTCAGCCACTCCCTCCTGTGCCGCCGAGTATATGAACCCTGCCCATGGAGATCATAGATAGTGAAACAAAGTATCCCCGACTGTCAGGAAAACGAAAAGGACCGGTTGGTTCTCCGTTTTCTTTCTTTTTCTCGCCAACCAAACGGAGCTTCTAGGGTTTTTTTTGAAGCGGGCTTCTTTTGCTATTGGATAAATGCTTTTTCCTTTTTTAGAGATTCGTGGAAAACAGCTGGTTATGTTTCGTTCGGTTTGGTACGCGGGAAAATGCAGAGAAAGGAAAAAAAAAAGGAGAATTAGGCATGTTTGGTTCATGTTTTAAAACCATTAAATACAGTTTTTTTTTTTTTTTTAAATCTGAATTTAATGGTTTTTATGTTCTCGTGTATTTCAGAAAAAAAAAATCTGGATGTATTTTCCTTGTTTTTCAGAGCAAAAAACAGTTTTCTGGTAAACGAACTGCACCTTACGTTTACCACAGAAATGCTGCGGAGAAATAGTAAAACAAAAAATCCCTAACTGTCAGGAAAACGAAAAACACCGATTTTTCTTTAGTTTTGGGGTGGGTTTTCCGTTTTCTTTCTTTTTCTCGCCAACCAAACGGGGGTTCTAGGGTTTTTGAAGCGAGCTTCTTTTGTCATTAGATAAATGCCTTTTAGTTTTTGCTTTATAGAGATTCGTGGAAAACAGCTGGTTATGTTTCGCTCAGTTTGGTAAGCGGGAAAATGCAGGGAAAGGAAGAAGGAGATTAGACCTATTTGGTTGAAGCTCTAGAAAACTATTATAGACAACAGTTTCTGAAAACACAGTAAACACCACAACTGTTTTTCTGTTTATGTTATCTGAATTTTTTGTTTTCGTGTATTTCAGGAAAAAATTAACCTGTAAACGTATTCTCTGTATTTTTTTTTTCAGAACGAAAAACAGTTTTCTGGTAAACGAACAGCCCCTTACGTTTTAATCGATGTGATATAGAAACGCCGGAAATAACTCGAAAACAAGGGAAAAGGAAAGCGAGCCTTGAGCCTTTTCCTTTTCCCTTTTCTCGCCAACCAATCAGACTACCAGAAGCTTTACTCCGCAACTGTAACACTATCAAATCGGCACAGAGAAACAAAAAACAATCACAGTACTCACAGATTTTGTCTCCGACTCTGAACACCTTATCAGACAGCCATTCAGTGACCTCGGAAGCTTTCGCCCATCCACGATCGCCGCCGACGACATGGTGAGACTGCGCTCCGACCAAACTCACGTACACGACAAGCAACAACACAGCAACAAGGACCTTCATTCCAGCCATATCTCCCCTCAGTCTATCTCTCTCACTGGAAATCAGAAAGCAGAAATTGAAGAAGGCGCGGAATGAAGCAGAAAGGGCGGGCAGCAAGCTGAGATTTTAATGGCGTTTCCTGGCAATTTCCCTCAACAAGAATGGTTGGTATGACCCACTCTAACAGTAGATTCAATGCCTCTCTTTCCCCAACTTTCCGCTTCCAAACAAAAACCAAATTAGATTGAAAAGGAAAATTATTTTCAGCTTCACCCTCACGCCTTCCGCTTTTCCCCTTTTAGGTTTTGAGAGCGAAACTTTTCTTTTTATTTTGTATTTTTTGAAAGCATCCATTTTTTTATTTATTAAATATTCAAACTAATACCAATCACGGTGTTTGAATTTAGGTTCAAGATTTTCGGACCGTCTGAAGTGTGACTCTAACGAAATTCAAACGTGTCTTGTTTTGAATGATAAACTTTCATATATTTACAAAAAATTAAAATTAATAATTATATCATGTGAGATTTACGCTTTCCATTATGGTTTTTTTTTTTTTTTTTTTTAATTTAATAGTGTGGGATGTGTGACATGTGAATATAAAATGGTTTTTATACTCCTAAATATTTTCAAAAACACCTTTAAAACTTCATAACAAATCTTAAAACGGTCCACATGTCTTGTTCTATTGGAGAGTAGAGGGGAGAGATTCGAGTAAGACATTGACTCGTAATAAATTGTTCTTATGTGTATTAAAATGATTAGGCTTTAAAATAATTTTTAAAGCGTGATACAAAAGCAGCTTTAAAGCATTCGGAAATACTTTGTAAATTTTTTAGTTTTTTACTAATATAAATACCTAGCCTTGAGCCTATTTGGAGTGATAAAATGGTGGAATGGACATACAGAAATTATGCTTATATGATAAATGTATGGGATGAGCATACGAGATAACCATTATCGAATTCAGAAGAGAGTATTACAATGTAATATGTAAAATGAATAAATGTAAAAAAATAATATAAACACTTAAATATTTTGCATGGGTTAAAGCGTTTAAAAAGATAGGACATCCAAAGAGATGAGATATCCTAGGTTTCGAGTCCCATTAGGATAATGTAATATATTGTAAGAAAATGTTTCATTATCAAAAAAATTAATATTAAAATGCTTTATTAGTTATCATATTCTATCTAGGAAACCTAACTACCTCTCTTGGTTTGATATTACCCTCTTTATAATGTTCTTCCAAATATTTGAGTTAATTTCTTTGTGGGTTTTCAAATTAGTAATTCAAATGATAAAATTCGATAAATAGAGTTATCAGAGTTATCACATTAAATCATGTTCGTCAATGTATCGTAATATCCGGAATCTTATGTATTTTAAACATTTTTTTGTTTATCAAATATATAAGTATTGAGTTTATCTTCTTTTTTTCTTTTTTTTTTGTTATTAACCTAGATTTATGTTTTTTTTTATCGATTATATTATTAAATTGAATCAATAAATTTACTATTTTTAAAAAAAAATATTAAAATGCTTTTATATTTACGTCTTATATGTTTTTTCATACAAGTATTGTAAAAGAATACTTCTAATAAAAATATTTGGATTGGAGCACTCAAAACAACCTCTCGGGTGTCGGAAATAAACTCCCTCATCAATCATAATCACATCAAACTTTCTAATCACAAATAAATAAAATATTTTATTTTATTTTATTTTTTATTATCTGATATTAGAATTAAAGATATCGTGGACACAAATTAATATATTATATAACTGTTCGTTCAAATTTGAAAAATGTATGGTTTCTGATATAATAATGGGAAGTGACATTTTTTGTTAAAAATTCTACATTTATGTGGGAGGTAAGAAATTTGGTCACGTAACAAAGAAAGAACATAGCACACTCCCAAACGACGCTCCACGTGGCCGTATCCAAGTGCCTTTCAACTTTCTTTCTTTGCTAGTAAGTAAAGTGTCTTTATGCTTCCTTTATTATTATTTTTTGTTTTGTTCCTTGTTTGTTTCTCGAGAAAATATGCTTCTCTTTCCAGATTTGCTACTCAGATTGTACTGGCAATCGGGCGGGAAATTTTGGGCTCGTTTGGATAGGACAAGATTTTCTTAGAAACTGAAACGTGTGCTATTTTATGGAAGTGGCCATAAATTTTCTCGCCTACCAAACAATCAAACCCAATAAGGAAAATGACTAAACTGTTTAAAAAAAAAAGAAAATCGCCCCCAATTTTACATCCTTTATATGCTCTTCTTAACATAACGAAAGCTTTTATAACTTGTGTTGATTTGTGGTAAATTGGTTTAATCTTATATCAGCTGGTCGGCGGTGTAAGCTTGTGAAAAAGAAAAATTAAGAAAAAATAGGGATATAATGTGATAGCGAGATGGGTTGAGCCGATAAAGCGCGATATCGGCCGCTTTTTCTTGAATATTTTAATCATATCGATTTATTATGGTAGGGGTGGGCAGGTTCAATTAATCGAACTGTGGCACAAAATATAAACCGATTATTAGTTTTTTGTTTGTTATTTATATAAACAAAAACATAACCATTAATATGATTAACCATTTGTTTGGTCAATCATAATTAAAAACTAAATTTATAATTCCATAATCATATATTAAAGTTCAAATGATAATAATTATTATAAATACAAAAAAAAGAATACCAATCTATTCATTTCTTGATCAATGACACTTGTGTATTTATCAGGTATAATAAATAATAAAAAATATATGAAACAATGAGAAGAATGGTTGTCCCTTGATTTTTTTAATCATTCACGTGTTTTAACTGATAGAATAATAAAGTATCCAGAAGAAATCGCGACTATAAACCATGGCGAATATATATAATCGGTAAACCATATTTTTTGTATTTTGTAAGCCGATATATAAATCAAAACCGAGATTTATGTAAAACAAAAACCAAAATCGAATCATTCGATTCGATTAGTCTATTTTTCGGTTCGATTTCGATTTGGTTTTTTGGTCTGTTTTGTTCTCTATTCTATTTTACTTTCTTTTCTTTTTTTCATATTGATAATGAAGCTTTTTCTCTTCTTTTTTTTTATTTAATTATTGTATCGTTGATCATAACACTTTGACTAATTTCATTAAAATAATTTTTATACAAAATGTGTTCAGAAAATATTCCACTTTGAGTTTAAAATAATAAATTTAAATCGTCATCATTACAAAACATATTTTCAAGTGTTGTTTCCATCGATCTCTCAATTCCTTTGTTCATATGTCTTGTTGACTGAATCTAAGAATGAGAAAAGGATTATCAATAATAAATAAATTAGATTTTAAAATTTGTTCCACAAGTAATTTATTTAGGAATGACAAGAATACTAAAGTACATTATACGCATCATTTTTAATTATTAAATATAAAAAATTAAAATAATAATTTTAAAAGTCATATGATCATATCTATATAACTTGATTTCATTGCCCAATAATAATGATTAATAATAATAAAATTAGTTGTGTGAAACTTGGATTAAAGAAAAGATTGATATTTCCAAGAATTGGAATTCAAATTTTAGAGGAAAAGTATGTATCACTATACTAATAAAAATAATGGGATAGTGATAAGAATGAGAAATCTTATGAATGATATATAATATAATAATAGATGCTGTCATAGTACACTATAGATATTATAATAGTATTTAAGTCATTATCGTATGGGAGGTATCTTTTTTATTTAGTCGGGATAGACCCTTGAGCGATAAAGGCTGCGCCATGCTGCTTAATTTGTATTTAGCAACGAGCTCAAGACCTCTTATTAAGATAGGAGATCATAGTATCTGTGTACGTGTTCGATGGTTATGTTTTGTTAGTATTTACAGTATATTATAATAGTATTTAATCAAAAGACAATTTTTTTTTTGTTTGACAAACTAATAAACTATGCACTTTGCATACAAGATAATATTTATTCCCACTGAGACTCGAATCCAAGACCCCTCTCCTACTATGTCCCGCATGTTGTTTAACAATGAGGTTTTACCACTTGAACTAAGGGTGATGGGCTTAATTAAAAGACAATTATTTTTAGGAAAAATTTGTATTAAAATCCTAAAATTTCATGACTTTTGTATTTAAATCCTGAATAAAAAGTTTGCTTTTTAAATTTTAATGCAAAAGTCATGAATGTTCATGATTTTAATGCTAATTTTTCTTATTTTTATAAAACATGTATTGAAGTAGAGTTGAATATGGGTTGAGTTGGATGGTAGCATACTTTAGCCGAATTTTTGAGGGTTGAGTTGTAAATTGAAGGTCGATAAATCGGATCATTTGGCTGGCCAAGATGCGGCATTTAGGCGTGTGGGTTTCTTTGAGTTAGCCGCGATTAACTTTCGATTGGCCGAAATTTTATTTAATTTTTAAGTAATTAGGCTTGTAGTAATTAAGATTTTGATAATTAAGTATAAAATTTTTATATTTTTAGTTATCTCTTCGTGTAGCATATAGGTTTTTAAAAATAATAATTATTATAATATATTAAACTTTGTTGTTTTAACTATTTTATTTTCAATTTATAAATGTAGCTTTTTCATGTAATTTATATGATAATTTAATATTTAAAAAATATTGTATGAAAATTTACAAAATGCATTTGAATTAAATAAATTATATTTTTAATATTGAATATGTTTTTATTTATCTCATTAATCCTATTTTAAATATTTACAATTTCATTTTTTTTATTTATCCTTTAAATTTTATTCAATCATATAGGTTTTTTTTTTAAATGAAATCGTACTAGTTTATAAATTAAATTAAATTTAATAACTAAATTATTAGTATATTTTAAATAATTTTATTACTTAAACCAGTGTTAATAACAAAATAATGTTATTTTAAAAGAATTAACAAAATATACACTAATTTATTTCCTAATATGATTATATATTTTAGTAAGATGAATTTTAAAACAAATAAGGATATTTCATGATTGTATGATTGAAATGCATTTTGGGAAAAAATATTGCATTCTAGACATATAAGCGAAATTTATATTTGTTAACATTCTAAATTAATTAATAGATGATGATAGCTGTGTGATCGAGGAGTAATACGTCTTCCAATGTGAGATCTCATTTATTATTTAATATAATATGAGGGCGATGATGAAGATTAGAGATATGAAATTTCGTTTGAAATTTTGGGTTATTTTTCGGATGTTATTAAGTTGTTCTTTTATTGTTTTTGTATTATTTGGCTAATTAGTTTGGTATTTTTGTTATAACGGTTACAGTATTATTTATTTATTTATTTAAGTTTGTTTCTTATTATTATATAGTTGTATCGCTCGAGAAACCAGCACAGGGGATATTTGTCGGTCGCACCACACCAGAGCCTTCGACGAGGTTTGAAGTGTGTGCCAAACAATAACCCGCCCAGTATGGCGGATTTTTGTCCAACTACTAAGCTTAATTTGTTAAGTAAATGCCTTGACTTTACAGAATTGTCGATTCTCCAAATTCAAAATTTAATGCCGACAAAAATTACTTCTAAATATCAAAATCTCAGTTATGCATGTCATATAAAGTTGTTCAGAATATAACAATATTTGAGATCTCTCAAATCCAACTTTGCATTAATATAAAAACGAATGTTATCATCTAAGTGACTTTCTCAATTAACTTTCAAAATGACATTCCACGTAAACGTAGGCTTTATTAGTTGACGTGATGCTTGTAAAGTTAATCAGAATTTTAATGATGTGAGAGATCCCGACCTAACGAATTTACTCACAGTGGAAACTAAAAGTCTGCGAAAATATTTGACGAATGGGAGTGAGCTTGGCTGATAAGAAATGCTAATACGTTTTGGCGGATTCAAAAGTTTTACGATCATATAACTAATAGGAGATGTTTTTCATCCAAACTTTAAATTCAAAAATAAGTTGGAACATTAACAAAATTTACTTAACGTTACCATGTCGTTTAATCAGTTTAAATATCGAATGTGATCAAAACGATTTCGTATCGAAATTTGATTCAAACGCGCCATGTCAATCAAAATCAAATACATTTGAATATATTTTTATATTCCGTCAAATATCAGAGAAATGGTGTCCGGTCGTGTGGGAGGCTTTGAATGGGTGGCTAGCGCGAAATTGTTCGTTTAAGGTGGACGGGAACCAAACACTCTTAGTCTTGCAGTGGCCTCTGGCTGAGAGCTGGGCAGGGTTGGAAATCGGTCATTATGGCAAGGAATTTAAAGGTCAAAATATCATTCGTTAATGATAGTAGAAAAGTGTCAAGCTATTATTACTCGTGTGGTCGAATAACGAGTCGAATATTCGTTAAAGTTAATTCTAACGATCGTATCTGGCGTTTTTTTAAGCTAAACAAAACAAATACCAGTCTGATCATCCTGAAAACTACTTTTTTGATCTATTGATAATCAAATAAATAAAACAAGTAAAACTTTTCATAAATCAAGATTACATATATAATTCAATTAAAACAATTTTCATCCTCAAATGAAGTAAAAAGCAAAGCAAATTTTCTTTTTAAAGATTTAAAATTTAATATCACTTACAGAGGAGTCTTTCAAAAGCTTTTGAAGAAAAATTTAAATAAAGCTGATTTCACCTCAATAAATAATTACATTCTCTAAAATAATAAGGAAAAAACTATCATCATTACTTATTTATTCTTAAAACTTTCTAATTTGATATTCTTGCTAAATGATATTATTTTTAATTTTTAATCCATAAAAATAAAGTTAATGAGTTTCTAAATATTTTAAATTTGTGATTTTATAAAATTTATTCTGTCAGCAGTCTTTTTTGATTATTTAGAGCATGTTATTATTTACAATTCAAATGATAACTATTTGAATTAGGTAGTTTTATAAATTTTATAAAACTCATATTAAGCTTGGATCTTTATTTTAATTATTTATTTATTTTTTTGCTCTTAATCCGAACTAAATCTTTTATTAGAAAAGAAATAATATTTTACAAATTATATTATTACCTGACCACATCCAGCCTTTTACCTAACAATTATCATACGACAGTAAAGTATTGATATAGGATCTTATTTATATAATTGCTAAATAATTATTCTAATCATATTCCTTATCTAATAAATTCTTAATCCCTTAATAAAATATTTACTTGCCAAAATACATATATAATTAAGTATCAATGCATATGTTTATCCCAAAAAAATTCAGCGTTTTTGATTTATCTTATTTGTTTGGTATTAGTATTTTTGCTTTCAAAAATTATCCTTAAATACTTTTTCATTCTTCATACTCAAAATTTGATTTCGTCTTTGATGACCTTGTCAGTCATTGTTTTGTTTTATTTCTAAGAAGTGAAAGATTGTAATCTCTAAAATCAGATTTCTTAAAAGTTGATGATGTCTTTCAATCGGATGGTACAGGAGCGTGTGGGGGTCCGTTGGGACGAACACAGTTAATGGCGGCCCGGGATGCGGGCTGTGGATTATCGGCTGAGGTGGGATCATTTGCGGCTGTTGATCTGCGAGGTTACGAGCATTAGCACTCCTACGCAAAAATAAGGAAGAAGGGGGTGGCGGGACTTAGCGTGGCGGCTTCAGATGCTAAGTCGGTTTAACTACGAGAGAAAGAGGCTGGCACAGAGGGGCCCGAATGTGTTCGTGTGGTGGTCCACTAAAGGTGGTGCAGCACTGTATTTGGGGTGGCCGTGTATTTATAGTAGATGTCGACAGGTTGGCTGTAACTAGGATTTGTTAAAATTTGGATGGGATTTTACTATCGATGTGGTTTAGTAATGGATTTAAGAGAAGAGGCATTTATTTGGGATAATCTTCCTTCCTTATTGAGGGGAGATCAATCGGTGATGATACGTTATTATTTTCCTTTCCTTATTGATAAGATTTGGTTGGATCGCGGGATGGTATATTGTTAGGTTGTTCTATTTTACGTATTGGCGAAATACGATCGGTTCTTGAGATATGGACGCTTGAATTCATCGAAGATGGGTCCCTTTGGACCTAGCGGGCGGGCCTTCGTTTGGGGGCAGTGTAGGAGGGCTGGAGTACATTGCGTTGAGCGCGCCACTTCTTTGGGAGCACTTTGGTGAGTGGGCGCAACGGCCGTTTTGAAAACGCATCGAGTTGCCGGCGGCAGGTGCGGTGTGCGTGCGCAGTTGTATCATTCTTGTGGGATCGTTTTGTCTTCTGTTTGAGGTTGGGTTAGTTAAAGCGGTGAGGTACAGTCGCCGCGTATTTGTGATAATGATGACTCTTGGAGTTTTCGCTCGTTCCCCACCTCTTATGGTTTCTTCGAGTTTCTTTCGCGGAACCTCCTCGTCACGTAACCCCTGCGGTCTCCTAACCTCTTATGATCTCGTACTTTAGCGCTGGAGTTTATAATTATGGGCCGCTTTTGTGTGAGTCTTTTGCGTTTTTGCGAGGTAGCTTCTTCGGGTCTTATTCTTGGGGACCCTTGCGTCTCTACCTCTTTGGTTTTCTCTTCGATTGGTGCTGACGGTATTTAGGGTTAAATTGATTAGTTCGTTTTCTTGTTTGCTTTATTGTAACATTTTTCTTCTTTACGTATTGGCGGTGACTCTTCGGTTGTTCCGTTACGGACGGGTTAGGGATCTTCGGTAGTTCGGTAGTGGTTGAACCTCGAAGCATTCTGGTGCGCCTCCTCTTCCATGGATAAGGATAAAGGAAAATAAACCTAATTAAATATCTGGGGTCGAGATTACCTTAAATCGTCGTCCGGAACTTGTCTTTGTGTGTGGGACTAACAAGGTCGATCCTCTGCAGTCCATGGAGTTTGCAGCACGTTAGACTTTATCGACCTCCCCACATGGCGTTCGAGTATGGACCTAACGTCTTGACTTTTATGTAACCGTGCTTGGGATGGTATGTTTCTTTGAGGTCGCCTTTGATAGTAGTGCTTCGTTTTCCACTTTGCACCCCTTCATGAAAGGGGTTGCAACATTTCAATATTATGTCGCCCCACATTTCATTTCCCGACGGTTGGGAGGGTATTTTGGTGGGCTATTGGCGCTTTAGAGACGAGGAACAGCGTCCCTAGTGTGGCTTGCTCCTCTATCTTTAGCCGGAGACCAGGAGCCCTTTATTTCTCCGAGCGCATACGGAGCTCCTACAGTGATCTCGATCTTCCTTCCTCCCATGGGGTGGGCTGGAAGGGGAGTATTCTTTGATGCTTGATATATTTGGGAATATGATCTTGAAAAGGAACTGACACTACGGGCGTTCAGATTGGCTTGGACCACCACGATAATCTTCGTGAGTGTTTGCTCGTTTCGGTATAACGTGGCCGAAGGTTGCTGAATATTTTGATGTTGCATTATTCTCATGCTTCAGGGTGCTCGACTTGACCTTAGTGCGAAGATAATGTGGTAATCTGGCGTTAGCGAAATGTCTACCTTTCGTCCTTACGCGGGCGTAAAATGGGTTCACGGCCCGTCTAATTTGGTGCTACGCCGTTCTGAGCTGCTTTGAGGCCCTTGCCTCCTTCCAGCCACGAGGAGTCTCCATTCGGGCACTCAGGCTACTCTCTTGGGGAAGATTTTGGTCCAGTTGGGGATCTTTGTCACCGAGAGGAAGCCCGGTCTTGACGGAAAAAAATCAAACTCGGCGAGAAATATCGGTGGTTTCGGTCAAGGTTCGAAGTGGGCGTCTCAGGCTTCTTACGCTCGAGAGGCGGAGGCGGAGCGGTCCGGCTGTGGTAGGGGCTCCCATGGTCATGAGCTCAGCCTCCCCGCTTCTAAGCTTCTTTGTGAAGGCGACAAATCTTTTGGGTGGGTTGTCGGCTTGGCCCAGTTGGCGGTTATGCTGTGCAGGTCTACGGAATCGCCCGGAGTGCTTCAGATCACCTCCTCGAAGGGTGGAAGAGTTGAAGAGAAAATCGGAATCAAAAGTTGTGAAGATGAGGATTCTTTGCTCCTGTCTTGAACTTCTTCTTGAGTGCAATCTCGTCAGTCATGGGATTCGACCTTGGGAGGGTCAGCGTGCCCGGAGTTGATGAGGGCTCGGCTATCCTTCGGGGGTTGCCTCGGTGAAGTCTGTCAGTGGTGCCTCTTTCAATCTTGATCCAGGTGTTGGTTCAGTTTGACTCCATGTTTGATGTTCTGAAACGTGCATCATTTTAGAGAGGAGGTGGTAGAAAGGGTGAGACTAAACAACATGTCAAATCGCCAGAATTTATAAAGGCGGGGGGCCTCTCTCATACGAGCGGGCCGGCGCAAGAGCGGCCGCATCGTATATTTGAGTAAGAGGCGGGCTTCATCGATCCCCAGCACTCTGCGTCGCTTTCGTGCTGGAAGAGAAAGTAGGATGGTTCGAGTAACAGCCCGGCGGTTGAAGCGAGCTTCGAAGGTTCGGGGTGAGCTCCCGGGTTCTTGTAAAAATGATGATTTGATTGAGGCCGGAGGAGATTTGCCGGTGCGCGAGTGTGAACCCGGATGGTTGGGGAGGAGCTACGTTACATCGGGGTGGCTGCGGGAGTCTCGAAGGAGCTTCTGTGACGATAAGCGACACGGACGATAGGTGAAGCGCGGCTGAAATTTTGCTTTCGTCGCCAGCCTCGAGGCAGCTGAAGTGGCTCGTCGTGCGAGGGCCTCAGAATTAAATAGAGTCGGCGAACGGCGAGGTGGTGTCAGCCCGGTGCGTGGGGACCTTCGTCCGGTAGTAACTTTGGTTGCTTCGGAGGGATGAAGTTATTGGAAGCGAGGGGATCCAGGCCCGGTGCTCGGTGTGCCTACGGGTGGCTCGCCTTTTTAGCAAAGGTCGTTCACGTATGCTCAAATTTGGACTTGACTTGACCTCGACGACGAGGAGGCGAGAGTCTTTGGGGGGCACAGGCCCACTCTGGCGGGGCCCGTTCCCCCTCTTCATCATTATGTTCCTCTGTTGGCGCTGAGTTCACCGTGCTCATCAGTGGGCTTTTATGTTGCTTTTATGTACACCGTTTCCTTTTGGGAGCTGGGGCCGAGTGCCCTCAGCCCTCCTTTTGTGTATTCACTTTTATGGTTTGCGTTCTCGCTGAAGTATTTTCGCTTTCTTCATGAATCGTATGGCTGGAGTGAGGGTGCGGTGGCCGATTAAACTCGTCTTCGACGTGTCATTGAGCTTCGTGGGGCGATTTGTACCGAAATTTGAACCGATTCTAAAGGCGCAAAGACTTTGTATAGGCGGGCGCTCGTCAAATTGGCTGGCGGTCTTCGTTGGCTTGTCTTGCATGTGTGAGCCCGATTTTTAAGAGTGCATGGGCGGGATTCCGTCGACAATGGTGATCTCATCGGTGATTTGCATGGTTGACGATTCCGCCAGGGCATGACACCATTTTTGGCGGAAGCTTTGTCGGCTTGACGGCCCGATCTCCATCGGTGACTTGCATGAGTTGAGCAGTTCCTTAGGTTGCATGACCCTATTTTTGGCGAGCTCGTCGACGAGGCGGTGATCTCCGTCGGTGACTGCGTGAGTTGAACAGATTCCTTAGGTTGCGTGACCTATTTTTGGCAGAGCTCGTCAGCTTAAGCGGCTGACCTCCATCGGTTGTCTTGCACGAGTTGAGCCCGACTCATTGGAGTAGTGACTTTGTGTAGAGTAGATGAGCAAAGTGGCGCAGCTCTCACGCGCTATGGCGCCCAGTGGCGTTCGGCGGAGGCGTCGCTTCGTTAGGCGGCGTGCTTTGCGTATTGGTGGATCCACCTGCGTCAATGTGAGCGCGGCTCCTGGCTATGGCCTTGAGTGGCGTTCGGCCGGGCGATCGACTCGTTAGCGCGTGGCTATGTTGATTGGATCACCTCGTCGATGTGAGCTACTTGGCTCGTAAGCGTATGCGCTTGGTGGCGTTCGGTCGGGCGATGTCGACTTCGTTAGGCGGCGTGACTGTCTTTGAAGTGGATCGCCTCGTCGTGAGCTGCTTGGCTCCTGTGTTATGCCTTAGTGGCGTTCGGCCGGCGATCCGACTCGTTAAGCGGCGTGGCACGTCTTCGGGGATGGATCACCTGCGTTATGTGGCGCGGCTCGCTATGGCCTTAGTGGCGGTCGGCCGGGCTGTCAGCTTCGTTAAGCGGCGTGGCCGGTCTTGAGTGGATCACCTCGTCAATGTGTTGCTTGGCTCCTGACGCTACGGCTGCTGGTGGCGTTGCCGGTGATCGACTAGTTAGCATTGGCATCTTGAGTGGATCACCTCGTCAATGTGAGCTGCTTGGCTCCTGGCCCGTATGGCCTTGGTGGCTGAAGAGCTTTGTAGACTGAACCGCTTCATGCTGTCGTTTGGCTTTTGATTCTCGGAAAGACGCGCGCTTCTTTAATGCTGATTTATGGAGAATTTGGAACGATTGCCCGAATTTCCAAGTACTTTGGCCTCCTTATAAATGGTGGCTCCATTGCTTCTGTAACCCATGTTTTGGAGACTTTGCCTTTCATGGTGGGTGAATCAGGGTGTGCGGGATGGAACCCGGAGCTCGGCATTTCTGGCGGGGGTTCGTGCGAAGCTTACGGCTCCCGGCTTTGCGGATTCTTGCTTGTGGGAGTTGTTGTTTTTCCCCAGTCCCTTTATGGGGTCATGTTATTCCTAGCTTCGGTGCTGGGGATGACGTGTGGAGGCGGCACTTTTGTCGCGAATCCTTTTTAAGATTTTATTCTTTTTCCTCCTCCTTTCTTCTTCGCCTTCTTTTCATCTTCCTTAACTTTTTATCTCATTCTCCCCTTTTCCTTTCCTTCGCACAAACTCTTTAATCCCTTTTCTTAACTCTCCTCTTTTCCGCCCTCTTTCCTTTCTTTCTCCTTTTTTTTTTTAAAAGGGAATTGCTTGTATTGTGCTTAGAGATGTGTCGATGACACCAACGGTGTAACTGAATGTAGTTCGGTGGAATAAAGAGAAACTTTTCCTTTTATGTATATGAACCTTCTTATTGTGCCTTTTACGAGTTTTATATGTCACGACTGTTTGGGACGTCGGCAACATAATTAATGAGCAGCTCATTCGTCACCTAAGAGTTATAGGAGCTACATTAACCTTACAATAGTGCTTCTTGGTAAGCAGCTTAAGATGTTAGCATTCCATGTATCTTCGTAAGATTTTCCTTCCTACGTGCGGGCACAGCTAATTGCGGCGACCACTCGAGATATGATGTAAGGGCCTTCCACGGTTGGGACGAGTTTTCCATGCATCGGGTTCTTCCTGTTAGCGGGGAGTTTCTTTAAGACTAAATCACCGGCATATAGCTCCACGGGTTTGACTTTTATTATAGTACCTTGTTGTCTTCCTTTGATACTCCCTCTGTGCGCCTTAGAACTTGTTCGCTTGCTATCTAGGAGTTCTAAGTTTAGGCAAGGGCCACCGTCATTGTGTTCAACGATGCTAACTTCGATCTGGGAACTTTGACCGGAGCCTCGCGAGTGCGCCCGATCTTGAAGTTTAGAGCGGGAGAATGGGGTTTCGGGTTCTTGACCACATTATTAGATCACAGCCAGGCGTAGTACCTCGGGAGGTATTCTGCAATTTCCTTTAAGGTCTTCCAATTTTGTTTTCAAGGCGGCTTTAAGGGTTACGATGGTGACTTCGTTTGTCCAGTTGGATTCTGGTGTCTTTGGAGATGAGTAATAATTTTTAATTAGAGCTCGGCACGAAATCTCACGAATTTGGCGTTGTCGAATTGTTTTCTGTTGTCCGATATTAGGGCTCTTGGGATACCAAACCTGCATATATGATGGCTCGCCACATAAAATTGCGCATTTCATGCTGCATGGTGGCCAATGGCTAAAGGCTCGGCTTAGCCCGCTCGGTGGTAATCCCGCTGCGACGATTGTAATTTGCCTTGACCCTTACCAATGGAGGCGGGGGTCTCGGGCTATCATCGAAACCCCACCGTTGGAAGGCCGGGAGAAGCTGTGTCGGCGTTAAGGGTTGATGGGAGCGTGAGATCTTTGCGTGCTCAGCGGGTGCATTTCTTGACTTCGTCGGTTGCGTCTTTAGTGTTGTAGGCCGTAGTATCCTTGCCTGAAGACTCACGCTGTGCTGAGCTAGATATGATTCCGCATATACCCTCTCGTGTACTTCTCTCGTACGTGCGGTGTCTTCTCTGCGATGCATTTAAGGAAAGGTGTGAAAAATCCTCACTTGTAGGAGGCTTCCCTTGTGATTGAAGTATGGCTTTGTGGACCTCGCCCTTATTTTAGCGGCTTAACTTTTCGAATTAGATCGGTAGGCTTAATTACATAATATAATCCCAAAGATGGGCTACATCGAGTCGGTTTGGACGGAGCACAGGCAACCACCTCGCCATAGAGATCGATTGAGATTCGCCCGGTATTCGGCAGTGTGTCGACTGGCGAGGTCTTCTGTGAGTACGTGGTAGCTTTGCGAGTGTCATTTCGGGAGTTCTACGCTGCGGGGACATGCCCATTTTGAACGACAATTTTTAATATGTCCGCGAACTTTTTCGGTATAAGAATCATCCTTTCACTTTTGGCCTCGTAAATTATCTTATTTGTCGTTACGGTGGGATCCTTTGTAGACCTCTAGGCGGTGGGCGTGAATGGGCGGGTTGAGGGCTGTATGAAGCCGACCTCATGCTCGGCCGGTTGTTGGAAGTATGGAATCCAAATATGAGTGTGTACTCTATTTCTATTCCTTATGGGGTAGGATAAGACTGCTTTCCCGCACTCCTTGGCGTTGAGGCTCCATGCGGTTTCAAGTGGAAGTCGGTCGTTGTGGGCATCCTTGGCGGGTTCAGTGATGTAAACTCCATGAAGTCGACGATGCCCTTTTATTGCGGTTTTTCGGCGTATCGTGCTCGAACTTCAGCTCGAGCTCTATGGCCCACTTCATCGACCTTGGGTCTCGGTTTATACGACACTTGTTTCATCGGGTGATACGTTGGAACTTCTATGGTATGGCGTGGGGAAGCATATGAAGACTTCAGTGCGGTTACGAGCAAAATTAGCTTTTCAAACTATTGGGTACCTGCTACGCTCCTCTTAGAGCTCGGCTGCCGATAGTAAAGCGGATCTTGAACTTCGCTCTTTATCTCTGACGAGGGCAATGGTTGAAAAGTCGGAGCACTTGTTAAGTATGAAGTAGACTCCCTTGAGTGGGGGACTTTAGAATGGGAGGAACTCGGGTATGTTTTCAAAGTGAGAATGCTTCTTCACACTTGTATCCCCATTGAAAGGCTTTCTTGAGCTTGGAAGAAGAGCGGGCGTCTATCACGCACGGATAAGCTTAGGCTTAAAGCGCGATCGCTGTCGGTAGTAGCCGTTTATGCGAGGGTGACGGCATGTCGAGCAACGCCTTTTATCTTGTCTGGATTTGCCTCGATTCCCGGTGGACACTGAAACCCCGAAAATTTTTAAATTTGGCTGTAGAGGCTTTACCCAGATTTTACCAACATGTCGTCATGTATGCCTCCATAGTTGCGCTGTCGCTTGGAACATCCGGTTCACCAACCTCGGTAGGTGGCTCTGGCAGCTCTTGAGTCGGCGGCATCGCCCGATAACAATAGGTTCCTGTCTTTGTGGCCGAGCGAGGTCTTTTCTTGATCGTGCGGGTCCATCTTGATGGTTGTGGCCGGGAAAAGGCATCCGTAAAGCGAGAAGTTCATGGCCCGGTGATTGGCGTCCGCGATAAGGTCGATCCTCGGCAAGGGAAGCGTGGCGCTGAAGCGTGCTTTGTTTATGTCGGTGAAGTCGATCTGAATTAAGCCACTGCCGTTTGCTTTCTTGACAAGCCGCGACGTTGGCTTGACGCTCGGGGATGCTCGCCTCCACGTCGCTCCGCTTGGAGGAGCTTGCCCGACCTCAATTGGTGTCTTTGCCTCGGTGCGAAGCTCGCCCGGCTTTGCTTGGCAGGGTTTGAGTGGGGTGGTGTTCGACTATGGTGATTGCGTAGGGTCGATTCCTCCGTGTCCGCTGCTTCCATGCGAAAACGTCTACTGTTTGTCTGGCCCGAGTAAGGAGGCTTTAAGGTCTTCGTAGTTTGGAGGCCGATATAGGCGAGATGTTGATTAGATCATCCGACAATCTTGGCTCTAATTCTTCGAGGGCTCGGTCGGGTGAGCACCTCGTCACGCATGTCGGCTTCCGTCCGTATTCCGCGTTGTCGGCCAGCTCTTTGCTTCATAATGGAGGCTGTCGTAGCATTCTACGGCCACGCCGTTGATCTCCCTCGAACCATCCACCTCAGGTGTATGGTTGGGAACTTGATTATCATAATTACTTAGCGAAGGGGATGGCCTTTTATTGCGTTGAGAGAGGGTCACACCTAACAACATATTATAAGCGATGGGGCATCTGTGACGAGGAATCTTCTTCCATTGTCGTTGCACAGCAAGGGGCTCTCCAGTGAAACATAAGTTGAATTGAGCAAGGTAATACCTTTTCCCAGAGAAAACCCCGCGAATGTGTGTTGGCGGGCTTAGGTTTTTCTGCCGATGCCCCGTTTGTATCGAAGGGTGGCGAAGATGATGTGGTGAACTCGGATTATCGACTAGAACCGATGAAGCTGTCTTGTTGGCCACAATTCGCGGGAATTTACCAATGGGTGGGTCAGGCGAGTCTGGTGGCATCCCCTCCCAATCTGAGTCGGAGAATGTACGATGAATATTGACGTGGCGATTTGGATCTCGATTAGATTTCCTATTCCGTGACGGATCGCGTGCGGATGGGCTTTTCAGGGCTGAACTAGACTCTCCTCCTCTACTTGAATCCTCAGGGTCCACTGGATTTCTCGAGAGTTCTTGGTGTGAGGTCGTTATTACGCGAGGGCGGCGGTTGTTGAGTTGGGACTGGTTCGGGCTTGGTCCCGGGCTGGTCCCCGGGCTGATTCTACGGAGATATGAAGCGCCCAGTATCAGCCGTATTAAGACACTGTATGTCTCTCTTTAAATTTGTATCTGAGTTGCCGTGCGGTGTCCATAGTCCACAGCGAACTCATGATACCCAATTTTGTCCTTGGCGGGGATCGACTTCATTAGGGTGGCCACCTCGGGCTTGCTGGATTCGTACTTCGTCACCGAGGACACCGTGAGCCGGCGGCCGGATTGGGAGTGAGCACCGTGAGGCCCGAATAACGTCGTCGTCTTTCGGGTGCGGTGGACCCGAAGCGATCCCGAGGTTTCCACCTTTTGAAGGATAGTTCTCCATCTTTCTTTGGGATGTTTCCCTAGCGCTGTCTTTTGGGGCTTCGTCCTGCGATCATTTATACATCGCTCTTCTCTTTATGGGTGGAGGAGCTCTCTCCTTCTTGAGATATGAGGGCTTCTTCGGCCGGATTTATATACTTCTGCTTTTGCGAGCACCTCGGCCGTGCTTTGCGAGGGGTTCTTTGAGATGGGCATCAAATCCTTCGGCCTCTGACTGCCCATCGATGAATGCGTGATTGCGAATTTTCATCGGGTATGTCTATCTTCGAGGGACTCGGCGTTGAATCTTTGCACGTGGGACTTGAATTTCACTGCGAGCCACGCCTTGACGATTGATAGATGGTAGCTTCGGTTTACATACGTCCTTTCCGGGTGGGAGGTGGGAGGCGAGCCTTGATGGATACTTCTGAATGAAGAGATTGGTGAAGGTGGAATTACAATTAAGCGAGGGCCGAAGCGGGCCTTTTAGTGTGTTAGCGAAAGCCTGCATGTCGCCGCAGTCCCGATACCCGTGTAACTCCATTTGATTTTGTAAGTATTATTGAGGTGAAATTGACCCGGGATCTTTGATTCCATCGAATCCTTCCACTTGTGGCATTCTGAATTTCGCTGGAAGGGGGTAGCGTAGCACCTCGGTGTGAAGGGGTGATTCGGAGTTCTTTGTGCTGAGTGTCCATAGTGTGCAGGCGCGTCCTTCCCACCTCCCGGCTTCACCGGTGACTCTGCATTGAGAGACTCACAAACCTCTGCTCCCTTGATTGCTCTCTGCTCTGGTGAGGTGATGTAGTTCATGGTTCCCGAACTTGTGTCCTCCGGCCGTTACTCAGTTCCCTCTTAGCGGGGGACGGTGTGGTCGGTGCCCACGTCATTTGGACTGCGCCTACGTTTCGGCCTTTCGAGGGAATGTCGTGGCCAGGTGTTGCTCCTCACGGGAGATGTTATGACCTTCACGGGTAGTGCATCGTGTCTCAGTGGATGTTGCATTTATGCAGTAAGTTGTTCTAACTCTTATCAGCGTTGATTGTGGCGAAGTGCTTCCGCCCGTTCGTATTGGCTTGCATTAGCCTATCTTGTCGGGAGTGCATTTGTCGCGTCGCTGGTGGATCGGATCACCATCTTAGCGGATTAGCGTTATACCTTGTGTTAGGGTTAATACCGCCGATGGCGAAATCGGTTATATTTATATAAGGCGTCGTTCCGCGAACCTTGTTGATGATGCATTTTCAGCCGAATTTGGAATTTGGAGCGTGTAGGGTCGTTAGGTCGGACTGAATTCTTTGACGGGGGCTGGGATGCAGGCTCTTGGATTGTCTGTCTGGGCTGAGGTAGGATCGTTGCCTTTGTTGATCTGCGGGTTACGAGCCGTAGCGCTCCTGCAAAAATAAAGAAGGAAGAAGGGGGTCGTGAGGGGCTTCACGTGGCGCTCCGTGCCTAAGTCGGTTCTTTTCCCGAGAGAAAGAGGGGCGCAGAGGCGAGATGTGTTGCATGAGTATGCGTCTGAGTCACGTACCTTTCCGTGGGGTGGCCATGTATTTATAGTAGATGTCGACCCGGTTAATTTGTAACTAGGATTTGTTCCCATTGGATGGGATTTTCTTGTCGATGTCGGTTGGTAATGGATTTAGAAAAAATTTGTTTATTTGGGATAATCTTATTCCTTATTGGGGGAGATCCAGTAGTGATGATACATTATTATTTTCCTTTCCTTATTGATAAGATTTGGTTGGATCAGCGGGATGGTATATTGTTAGGGGTTATTATTTTTACGTATTGGCGAAATCACAATCGGTTCTGCGGGATATGGATAGCCACAATTCATGCGATATAGATCCTTTGGCTGGCGAGTAGGACCTTCGTTTTGAAGTGAGTGCAGGGTGCAGGTATTGTGCGTTGGGTGCGCCACTTCTTTAGGCTTGGTGAGTGGGCTGCGAGCCGTTTCAAACACATCGAGGTTGATCTTAAGCGAAGAAAATTAAAATCTACATAAAAAATCTAAAAAAATAAAATAAGGAAGATCTTACACAGAAATTTATTCTTGGCACTGTCAAGAAAGTCATCGTCTTAAAATTCTACCAACGAGAGAGAAATTCAAAGAAGAATATAAATAATTTTCTTTTCTTATTCCAATTTATAACTAGGGTATCTATTAGGAAAATTACATTTTTACCCCTCTTCCATTAAATTAATTAATTAATTACTAATTGAATTATCATTATTATTTTCATAACGTATGCCTATAAAAATTCATGTCATTATTATTTTCCGTAACTTATACCAGCTACAAATTCACAATCATTATTATTTTAAAGTAACTTATACATGCAATTTACATCATTATTATTTTTCTAACTTATACCTATCTGAAATTTAAGGTGTTACAAGTTGAGACACAATCATTTATGTATTAATTATTATTATATAGTTTAATTTAAAGAATGATGAATTTAGTAAAATTAATTATTTTAGTATTTTTAAGTTTTGGTCCATTTGGCAGAAGTAATATGTATGAGTTAGGGTGGTCGAAAAGTCAAATTAAGATTGAAATTGCAAGAATAGCCTAGTCCATTTTGATCGACAACCTAAATAGACTGGCTCAAAATGGGTTGAGCTAACCCGTTTACCAGTTTTATATTAAAGGACCTATTTTTCATTATTGATCATTGATCGGAGATTTTTTTTTTATTATTGTACTGGTTTATACTTTTCCCTTCTAGGAAAGAGACTTAAAATTTAGTCCAATACACATCAAAGTTTTGAAAATTAGTATAAAGAATATTAATATTCTAAAATATCAAAATAACATTAATTGAGTTGAGAATTTAATTAGAAAATTTTGGCATGATACTCATTATTTTAATTTTAGTTCTATTCATAAACAAATAAATAAAACTTAAGTGATGATTTAAATTAACTTTGTGAAAATATTTAGGTTTTGTTAAAAAGTATTAACAATAGAAAATTATGCTTGAAATTTGTATATTTCTTCTTCTTTTTCAAATTTATAGTGAATGTTTTGTTTTGATTTTTTTCTTTTACCATAGGAAATATTTATTCTATATATATATATATATATATATATATATATATATATATATATATATATATATATATATATATATATATATATATATAAAGAAAAAATATTACCTACAAGATGATATAAATGATCTTTATCACTTTTTAACCATCTTGTTCTATTAGTGTGGCTTTGGGCCATTATCCACCAGCTACGAAGGCCCAAAGCGGATCGAAGTTAGAGGTCAAATATCCTCTGGGAACATGAATCAGAGCGTGAACTGAATTCGGCAGCGGGTTATCCGTCAGCGACCAAAGGCCCCCCGAGTTATTGCTGGGCATGCCCTTTTCTAAGCCGAATTGCCGATCTCACAGAGATGTGGCCGATGATTTGCAGCGTCCGTTGCGTCTGAGCGTATCATCCCCACTGAAGCCTCGTACATAACCGCTCTTAAGATGATCAAATGATCCTTGAGGTGGAAGACTCGGACAACTTGGTTATCTAAAAAGAAAAACGGTTGACGTCTTAGTGAAGCACACTGCCTCGTAGATTTAGGAGCCAATCGCAATTTTCCATGAAAGGTGGATCATCATCTTCTTTGCTTAAATAAGGAAGAAATGGTAACAAAAGGTATCCGGCAATATCAGCCTACAAAGCCCGACATATTAATTTTCTTCTCTGTCTCTCTATCTAACTTAAGCATTGGAAGCCGTCGGCCTGCTTGCTTGCCGTCGCTTGTTTATTTCTGAGTCCTTATTGTCGAGTTAATGCAGCGATCAGAGTGACTCAAATAATCAAGAGACAACAATGACCATTGAATTATTAAATTTTATTAACATCAGTATGATAAGATACCCAATAGTCATTGGTTCAGGTTCCACCTGTCGTTATAAAGAGTTTGCCCGGCTATTAACTTTAAGGCTCCGTATACTTACCCGAACATCCACAGTTAAAAAAAAAAAATCCATATTACAAAAGGTGGTAGCAGTAGCTCCATTGTTTGTTCAAACTTCAAACCCTAGGGAGAGACTGCTTCTGATCAATTTCTTCATAAGTCCCTTCCGGTGAGTAGAGAACCACAATAATATGTTTGGCATCTGAACTTCACCCTTCTCCCAGGCTTCCTGCTCCGGCTTTCCGCCTCCAAGCTTTCTTTTCCTCGTCCTCTATCTTCATGAACATTATTATCTTCTTCATCAATCCTCGGACAAAGTTATCAGCTCTGCATGAACCCTACTTGATGAAGATGGGTGAACCTTCTTAGTTTTCGACGACTGCTTGAAAACATAGGCTCGCCGCCAGTTTGTACCGTCGTGGCTTCATCCTGGAGAATCTCGACCACTCCTCTAGAGTAGCCAGCTTAGTACTACACTTCCTCATGGCATTCCAGCGGCAGCCACCAGTATGATTATCTCTTCTTCTCTCCCGCCGCCGCCTCTTTCTTCATGTTCTGTATGTCGTCCTTCAGTAGCGGCTTCGGCTCATCGAGAGTCCGATGTAGACGAAACCATACAACATAGTTTTGCACCCATTATAATTATAATTGGATCGATATTTCCTCAGAATTTTACGTATGAAAAGTGAAAACCCATGATGGGAAATTAATGGGTTGAATCAGTAATCCATTTGGGTGGATTTTATAGGGAATTTGCAGGCGGAGTAACTTCATGGCTAAACGGCCTGCTAATTATCGATTCTTTGTAAAAAATCTACCCAGTCATTATGTAATTATAAACCGCCAGATTTTCATTTTTTTGTTTTTACCTGGCTTTTGGGCTATATTCTATGTACAAGACTACCGATAAGCCAAGGTTTTGACGAGACAGGATCAGTAAAGTCAATTTGGAAGAAGAAATGAGTGATGAAAGCAAGTGGGAGAGGGAGATCCCTTTCCAATGGGGTCATAGAAATATTCATGGCCTTTTCTTGGATTTTGTCTGTAAATAGGAGCTGGATTCAGTATCAATGTTGTCACTTGTTGGAAGAACCCAAGAAATATATTTAATTAATTGATACTTTTTTTTTCCACTAATTACTGGGGTTATTGGCTGAGTGCTACCGTACGAGAATATGCTTGGAATTTACTTCAAATTAATTGTTATATTTACTTCAAATTTTTTATAACCTTAGGTTTTCCGGCCAACTTACACCCAATCACTTCAAATAATTTCATGGGATCATGAAGTTAACAATCTGGGTACAAGAGTTGGTCTTGAGGGTCGTGACGGATCTAAAAATTTAGTTGAGGAACATAATGGTATAAGATTTTATTGATTAGGGGGCATAATTAAGGGTGAGTGTTCGAATCCAATCGGTTACAAGTGAGAATTTTTTTGCAAAAAAATTTGAATGAGGCATATGCCACCTCTGGCTAAGGCTAGCTAGGTTCGACGAGGGGCTGAATGCGATGATCATTGGGAGCGGCTGTATTGACCTACCCATTAGGGTTCACTAGTTATATTTAACCATATTTCATATATTACCTTCATTTTGAATATTTTCACTACATCCTAACCCACACAAATATTTCATAAATTACTTTCATTTACATTGTAAGGAAATTTTGAAGTCTATTTATATATATATATATATATATATATATATATATATATATGTTAGCCCACTTTCCTTACCCATTGGGCTTTTAGAAAGGAGTGCGAGAGCCTTTTGAGTCCAAGGGAATGAAGCCCATATCGGCAGGCCCAATCTTCTTTTAATTTGATTGATAGCAATGCATCTACTGTATTGAATGTTAAGGAAAATAATTTTTAAAATTTTTGGTTGTCGAATAATTTATTTTCAAAAAATTTAAATATAATTAAAATTATTATAAACGTATATATTTTTAAATTATTTATAATAATAAATAAAAATAATATATCGATTTTAACTCTTTCTTTTTTTAATTTTTCATTTCTTCTATCTTTCCTCTATTATGTTTCTCTCAAATTTTCTTCAACCAAACATAATCCAAGGTGTAAGCATATATGAGCATCAATTCTTTCTATTTTTAAAAATCTTAAAAAGTGATTATTTCCTAATTAAATTAAGAAAAAAAACTATTAATATTTAGATTATTCGAATTTAATAGATGGACAACAATAAGCATCAACTTTATTTGTCTTCCATCGTCTTAAAGTATTCCTTTCCCTCATTTGATTTCAAAACCTATTCCGTAAAGGTTCTCTTAAGATTTTCCTAAAATTCTTAATAACCCTTCATTTTTTCTTTTAAATATATAATATATTATTTTATAATATTGTTTAAATGATTATTACTTAAATTTATGTTAATTTTTTTAACATGAAATGTTAAAATAGAGCAATAATTTATTGACACAAAAAAATAGTAATTATAAGAAAAGGGTTTATATCATTTATTTTCATACAAAAGATACTATTTTATTCACCCATATTTTTTTATCTCTTTTCATAGTTTTGTCCGGAATAGTGCTTTCAAAATTTAAAAATAAAATAAAATCAATATAGTACATATTTTAAAAATAATGTCAAAATTAATGCCTAAAACCGTTGTTACCAGATACGATTTTGATGATCACGATGAGGTACAGTTCGGGACAGAGGCGGATTCGAAAATCCCAGATAAGCAACACATTTATTTTGATTAAATCTTCGTCTATTTAAAAAATTCACGAATGACTGATATATAAGAATGAGAATTTTAAATTTAATAAGATTTATATTTGATTTTATTTTTTGTTTTTTATTTTATTATTAATATATTTAAATAAAATATAAAAATATTGAATTTTATAAAAAAATTAAATATTTTAATTATTATTATACTAAAATATAAAATTCAAAAATTCAAAAAATTCAAATATGTCGTACACAGCAGGAACGGACATGTGATATCTAGCAAAAGCTGTCACAAGGTTTGAAAAATAAATTTGAGCTCTCTTAAAAATTCGATTACAGTTAAAGCCGGCTACGTCAGATTAAGAATGAAGTAGGACGAAGCTGAAACTCATGTCATTGTTATCCCTAATGATGATACATTAATTTTAGTATTATTTTGAAACATATATTAAATTATAATTTATTTATTTTTAAATATTATTTTGGGACAAAGCTCCATCTTATACTTACGCATGAAAAATTATAAACAAATAAGAATAAATAAATAAAATAATTTCGACGAGAGGTCAACTTTCATGGAACGATTCTCATGAGATATTTTAAAGGCATGTGGCACGTGCTATGTGCTATGGGAACTCTTGGGTTGTGAACCAATGCCATTATATATCATTAATGTTACTTTTAATAAATCATATCCCAATTTAATTCCACACTTATATCTTGTGCAATTCATTATATGACACTAGTGATGAGATATGGAGTAGGAGCATATATAGAAACAAGCGAGATAGGAAGCTGAGTTCAATTATAATTTTTATTATTATTAGTTATTTATTTAATTGTACTTTTTATGATTTATCTATTAAGGTTTTTAGGATTTATCTGATAGAGTTTTTATGATTTATACATTTTTGGGTTTTTAGGATTTATATCATTATGATTTTTAGTTCATTGGTTAGGATATTCTTGTCTTGTATTTTTGGTGAAACGATTAATATTGAAAAATTAATTTAGATTCCTAGTTTAACATTCGTTTTTAACATTAACCGTGGTAGAAATCTCTGTCAGTTTAGTATCGAGGCATCGCTTATCCAGAGATCGAGTTATTATTTTGTCATAAATCGCTGCATTTATCATAAGTGTTGTAACTCAAAAACCTCTCAATTCTTTCAATACCACAAATTTAAAATATATATATATATATACTAGTAAAAAATAATGGACTATAGAACTTTTACTAAAATAACTAAAACGAAAATCTATGATATTACACGTACGAAACTTGTTTTGATCAAGTCAAAAATAATTCGGATCATCAAACTCTATCAATATGGTGATTGGAAAGTTGTTTCCAAATTAGGGTTTCTTTTTTTTTTATTCACATTAAGGAAAATGATCGAGATGTTTTTATATTTGTCGAGGCTACTTTTATACTACCTGTCTCTTTACACGTGTTATCTACTCGTTTGTTGTCAGAATATGCGATAGTGGAAACGCATGGTTGTGCATTTTATGCCACTATTGGCATAACGTGTGTCATGAGAATCTTCAGACCGTTGGACCAACTTTTGTCCCATTGTGACAAGACACAGTGTTGTCAGAAAAATCGTCTTGGCTCTTTAGCCTTTAGTTGTTATGTTCCTGGCTTTCAAGTCCCATCTCTATCTCAAACCGACCTCTAAGCATATTAACCCACTATTGACTATTTTGGAGAATCGTTAGGTGATATGGTTGAGATAATTATTAATTTGTCGGTGGTTTGGGTTCGAGTCGTATGAATCTGATTGTTTTTGTGGTAGAGTATTATCATCGCCGTGGATTAAATTACATTTCGTATGAGATTAATCTAGATGTGTCGTAGTTTAAAGAGCGCGTTTTTATGTCTGGCATGGATCTTATGACAGCGTCGTGATCAGATAAAAATAAATAAATGCATACTTATTTATCATTATGCAATTTTTTTTGGTCCAAATATTTTTGTAACATCCACAAACTTAAACATTAGAGAGGTATGTCCAACCAATATCAATCAAATTATCTTTAATTCGTTAGAACATAATTATTCCAAGATGAAAGTGATGGATGTTTACATTATTAATAGAAGATGCTACAACATTCGAGATAAAGTTAGAAAAAATAAATAAATAAATAAACAATTCTAAGAAAATAGTAATCAATTTAATGACTTTTTAGGAGATGATACTTTTATTTTACTCGAATAAAAAAATAAAAATAAAATCAATTCTTATGTTATAATATAGTAATTATAAGGATTTATATTCCCGTCCCTTTTATATCTTGTATTTTTTCTTGAAGCGTTAAAGCTCTTTGCTCCTTGAGTTGAGTACGATATAGATAATAATAAGGTTTTAAATTAATTGAAAAGGTAAAATGTTTTATATTTTCTTTATTTAATAAAAAAATTATTCAGATAGATAATGATAAGATAATCATTAATTTAAAAAATTATAAACGTTCACACCATTCCTTGTAATTTATGTTATGCATTTATTTTATAATAAAATTATGTCAAGACATTTGACATGATATTAAAAATTATGACTTAAGTTAATGCCAATTGAATTAAATATAATCATTGAATGGGGGATTGCTTTATAATGGAAGATAACTAATATTAAGTCTTGCACATGGTGTTTGGTATTTTATTTGTACTTATATTGGCATAATCATTTATAAAATTATAATCGAATTTAAAATAACATAAAAAAATCATCAACAGTAATAATAATATAATTACCCATTTACTTTTTCTTAAAAAGTGAAATCAGAAATTTAAAAATATATCTTAAAATCCTAATAGTCAAAGGCTGTAGTTGGAGAGATGCCTAAGAACAAAAAGGAGAATTTCCTCCTGTAATAATATCAATGAAAAATACAAAAATATTTTCTTTGATTTATAGAATCATATATTATTTGTTACCTCCTCACAAGTCACAATGTAATAATTATGGTAATTTTTACAACTCATTTCCCTTCATCAACCATTATTCCTATAATTTTATTTCCACAATTGTTAATTTTATTAAAAATTTTTTTATTATTTCCCATTCTTTCTATAATCTTTGTTATCATAACTAAAAATTATGCTTAAATATATTATTATATGATTAATATAACTAAAATCCCTATTAAAAACATGAATATTCAATAAAACTTAGTTTTAAATGTAAATCATTATTATTTTAATGAGTAGTTATAGCGATACTTCAATAAATCGTGAAATGATGTTGTTTTTACGTAAATGTTAGACCGAGAATTGGATGATTGATTATAATCGTCGTAAGTCGTATTGTATTAAACGTGTTATATTCATGTTAATTGCGCAACAAAATTTAATATAAGTTACACATGTCGTATCGATGTTATATGATTCACCCAATTAAGTCGTGTTTAATTTTTTATTTTTAATACATTTTATTATTAGTGAATATTGTATCCAATCATGACCCATGATTATTGCGATTAAGATGAAGGTTGTTATAATATTTAAAAATAGTTTAAACGTAAGCTATGAAAGTGGAGTTTTTGATAATATTTTTTTCGAGTTTCAAATTATTATTTTGCATAGATATAATAATTTATTTTCCAGATAATTAAATCTGAGGAGGGAAATAGGGAAAGAAGGAGGTGAAGAAGAAAACGAAGGTGTCAGTTGAAGGCAGTGGGAATAGCATTCCCAGGTTTATCAGGAATAAGTATAACAGAAATCTTTTCATTTTCATTTTTATTTTGATTTTTCATGTTTATACGATTCCCGTATCAAGATTTCTGCTCGATACTTCTCTTTGCTTCCTCAAAGCTTCAATCCTATATTCTCTTCTTTATCTGCCCCTTTTTAGGGGGGGTTTCTCTCACTCTCCAACAGCTCGTCGGGTAGAGATTTTCCGGGAGAAACAGGGTTTTATCTGGTTTAGATTCACTGTAAGCGCCATTTTATGTTTTTTTTTTTTTTTTTGTTGTGTTTGTTTCTTTCATGTGTGTCTGTTGATTGTTGCTTCTGGGGTTTGTGTTTGTGTGGGTTTAGTCTGTTGTATTTGGTTTATTCTGTGGAGCAAATGAGAATAGACATTCGGGGATGTTTAAATCTTTGAAGACAGTTTTTGGTTGTTGGGAAAATTGAAATTATTTGTATTGGGATGGATTCAAAACTTCAAATATGTATACTGTAAGCAAACCTAATTAGTCTTAAATGGTGGTAGACTATAGAAGTCGTGTGGGAAAATTTTTATACTGGTAGGTGTTTGTGATATTGATTCAAATATCACATGGACCAGCTATTGTAGTTTGGAAGTCGATAGAATAGGGCTCCATGAGGTTGAAACTTTGGGGATTGGTCTCTTCGTTTGAGCAGTTTATTATGCTTTTTTTGGAATTAGCTAGAGGTAGAGTTTAAGTTAATCTGCAGCTGATTGAATTTTTATTGTTTTGTCCATTGGAAGAGGTCATGAGGCGAATTTCTGAAGCAGAAAATCGGAAAATTTAGATTTTGTTTTGAACTTTTTTTTTTTCCTAAAATTGGGCAACTACCTTGTTTCCTTAACTTTGATTCAAACATCCACCAAGGTGAATATAGTAGTAAGGATTAAGGGCCTCTGATGGCTGCATCCTCTTTGGAGGCATGGAAGCCAAGAGTCGAGAATTTTTCCATAGGTTATATGTGTCATTTATCTGAAAAAGTAGAAATATTATCAATGGTATGATGAAACTCTGGCTGGAATAGGGATGGTCTTAAAAATATGGTCAATTTTCACAGGCAATATTAAATGATATAAAGAATGTATGTACCACATATAGTCTATCCTTGTTACATGGGTGGGACATGGATGTGCATAATCATGAGACCATGTTTCTCAATCAGCTCCTGTGATGAAACATTTTAGGTTGCTCTGCTCTGTCAATGATCAAAACATGAAATACCTTTTCTTTGCATTTGATACAGCCCTTGATGGTTGTATTGACAAGAATATAAGCATTTGACATGTCATTAAAGCAATAAAATTCTCTGTTAAAAACATCTTTGATTGTAATCAGACTCTGCTTTAGATAGATTCTGGAATTAATTCTTTAATTCTAAGATACCCAGCCTTTAATGGCATAGTGATGCCAAACTAAAATTATTGCCTCTTATAAGCAATGGAATAGCAATGGTGTTTGCACCTTTACTGCTAGGAGTTTGGCCTGCTTTGTGTCTTCAGCTCCGTCAGGCTACTGGTTGCTTCCTCCAACATTGGACAAATATGATGTGTTTGGAGTTCTTATCTTGTGGAATATAACTTACTGTTTGGTTGTTTAAGGACATACTGGCCCAAAGTTTGGCCTTCCCCCAGAAAGGAGTTTCTCATGACTGAGTTTCTTCAGCCTTGGGTTCAAAGTGACTAAGTATTCAGGCGTTGAAGGTGGAGAGGCTCCTGGACTCTTTATTGTAAGGAAGTTTTAGGTTTGGAAAACTGTAGACTGTAGGATGGTTAAGGAAAAATAAGAACAGCGTTTGGGATGTAGGGTTTAGTTTAAAACAATAGGGAGAGGCTTTATTGTGGAATAAAACCCTTAGCACCATAGTATATTAGGGTTTGGGTTAAAACAATAGGGACAGAGAAGCTTTATTGTAGAATAAAACTATTAGCACCATAGTGCAGAAAAAGGAATTTGTAATAAAGGACATTAAATAACACTGAAACCAATATTGGGTTCTTCTAAATCCATGGAGGTCTGATGTAGACCTCCATCTGTACTCACTAAAAGTAGACCTCCATCACTTAGAAAATCCTAAGAACCACCATTCCTTGCATAGCACCCTCTTGGTGCATGCACTTTAAGAGCATTTTCCCCGATCTATCACGTGGCACCTGCAGTAATACCCAGTGGTTCACTGGTGAGTCCCTATGGCGTTTCATTTTTCTTTAAGGCCCCAAATTACATTTTTGAATTGCCATGGAATGCCCTATGTCCTGAAATCTGGTTATCCTCAGCCGTTTGAAATTTTCATTGTTCTATTTCAATGAATTTGTAGGAGTGATAGAATAACTATACTAGTGACTGTGAGGTTGATGATGGATTGTGATGTTGGTACTTAATAATGACGATTTCAAAGGCAATGGTTAGAGCGTGTTGGCACCATGAGCGGTGAGCAATGGTGATAGTGAGTGGTCTGTGGTTCAGTAGCTACGGAAATGGTAATTGGCAAGGCAGAAATGGTCAGATGAACATGGCAATGGTGGTGGTCGTGGCAATGGTGGCAGTGAGGTGTTAATTCGTGGCATCAGGAATGTTGTTTCTTTTGGTGTATATTCAGTTTTTAACCTTTTACTTTCTGAAATCCTCATATGGGAGGATAGCATTCTTGAGGCCTAGGTTGTTTATGAGGCTGTGAGTGAGGGAGAAGTTTGCAAGCTCGATTTCGTGTAGAAAACCTAAGTATAAAGCTTTTTTTTTTTTTTTTTTTTGATCGGTAAAAGGCAATATATTGACCAAAAAAATAAGGAGCAGAACAAAACAACTACTAAGAATACAAGGCATATACTGGCAGCCAAGAAGCAAAAGAAGAAGGGGGGAAAAACCTCACCACCCTTTACCTAGAGGCCATCCATTCCAAAAAATCTAAGATGAAATGCACCTCTTCACCTAAGAACACCCTATTCCAGCTCCACAAATTATAGACAAAAGAATATTTTAATCTCTGTACAACTATCAACCCATCTTTACGTAGTGGTTTCTCTCTTTCAACACTGTCCAAAAAATACACAAAGGAATAGAATTCCACATCTTTTTCCTCTTCCAGCTATAAATAGCCTCCTTGACTGTCTTAGGAAAAACCCAGCCGGCACCCATTAAGGAAAATATGATCTCCCACAAGGAGTTGACCACTAAACAATGTAGCAATAAGTGGTCAACTATCTCTTTTACTTGACCATAAAGGTAACACTGGTTGGGGAGTTGCGATCCCCTTTTTTGAAGCTTATCCAAAGTTAACACCTTACCCCAAGCTACTTCCCACTCATATAAAGCTGATTTAGAAGGGGCATTTGGCACCCAAATACCTTTAACAGGGAAATAGCGGCCTGGATCGTACCATATCGCCTCTTTTTTACAGAATAAATACCATTACTAGCCCCTTTTCATGAAGTAGTGTCCCAACCTATTAAAACCCTTTCACTTTGCAAAGTTCCTAACAACCTAACGACTGAGTCCACTTCCCAATCATTGTGGATCTCACAAGATTTGAGGATTCAGTGCCCACTCCTATAATTGGTCCGCCACTCTTGTTTCATTTTGTTGGATGCTATACCAAGCGGGAAGGAATGAGATGCTTAGTGTTGTAGACCCGCACCAATGGTCTTTCCAGAATCTCACCCTAGAGCCATCACCTATATTGAATTTCCAACTCTTGCTGATCCAATCAGCTTCTTTAGTAATATCCTTCCATAATCCCGTTCCATAAGGACTCTTGATATATAGGTTTCCACCTAAGCTCCTCTGTCCCATACTTAAAGCAAATAACCCGTTTCCACGTGTGATCCATTTCCAAGGCAAATCTCTAAATCCATTTACCAAGAAGCGCTTTGTTCAAGAGGGGAAGTTTTCTCATCCCTTAGCCACCTTGTTCTTTCGTCATGCACACCACTTCGCACTTGACAAGATGAGGTTTCTTATTAACACACCCTCCTCCCTAGAGGAAGTTTCTTTGTAACTTTTCCAACCTCTTGGCCATAGAACCAGGCATCCTCACCAAGGATATCTGGTAAAGGGGTAAACTAGCCAAAGAGCTCTTTATCAGAGTTATCCTCCCTTCTTTTGAAATATAACTTCTCTTCCAAAGAGCAAGTCTCTTGCGCGTCGCTCTTCACGCTATCCCGAAGCGATTCTTGCCTTATGGCTAGCTCCCAAAGAGTAGACGAATCACGAAGAGGAAGACTCCTATCAAACGGCCCAACTCAACCACCAAAACCTCCACATTGTCAATCTTCCATGAATCAGCTCACTTTTCTCCAAGTATAAAGCATTTTAAAATGCCCTCTTGGTTTTCTTTGCCTCCTTAAAATTGTCCAAGCAATGTAAATTGCATAAAAGGATGAGCTTGAGGCCTGATTAGGTGTAAGGAGCTGTTGTAGGGATGGGTCCTTTTTAAACACCTCAAAATATCACAAAGAGGATGAATTGAATAACTTAACTCTTAAATCAATTTCCTCCCAAGTGAGAGGATGCTCTTGTGTTAGCGTGACTCCTTTCTTGCCGTATGCCCATTTTGGATCATTTGGAAGGAAAGGATTAGGAGAGCCTTTGAGAATTGTGAAAGCTTGGACCAAAAAATTAAAAATTAATTTTTGTATCTTTTTGGAGATTAGGTTAGATTGTATATTGGGGATGGTTTGTTATCGATGTAAGACTTCATAGATTGTTAGGCTCTTCATAGTGTGCTGTTGGTGGTTTTGTATTTTCATGCTTTTGGTTGCTCTATATACGTCGTGTATACTTTTTATCGATATGATCTTCATTTACCTATTAAAAAACGATCAATCTCCTTCCCTATAAACTTAAGAATGAACATGACAAACTTGTGGAAACCTTTATTCTTTCATGAATTTCTCCAGTCTTTGTGGTTGAGGTTTATAAGCAGTGTGCCACTCATTCCTCTCATTAGGTATTGTTATTAGCTGGTCATACAAAGTTGTAAAGCTTACCATGATTCACCCATCAATCTGGATGGTAGAGATTATGTTAAGCATTATCCATTTTTTCTAGGGTTGTAACAGTAGGCCTTTAGTTCTCTGAACAAGAATGTGATTTCTTTGGCACAATCACTTCAATGATTGAAGCTACACTTTTTATGATGAGAAGTTGCTGTATGAATATTCATGTGTGACATTTTTTGTTCCCTTGTTCGTTCTAGTTTTCACTAATCAGATCTGTTAGGCTCCTGTAAATATGAGTTTGACTCAGTTAATCAGTGTGGTTTCCTATTGATAATGCCCTAATATTTTTATTTGATTTTATTTTAAATGTATCTACAATTTGTCTTCCCTGACTGTTTACCATGTTTTGATGTGTCAGACAGCAAATTTTCTCTGCACATGCTCGTATGCATGTTTCCTTAATTGAGTGAAAACTATACATAAGAACCATGCAAAAAGACAGTACTACCAGTGCCCCACCGACACCAACCGCACGTGTTCGGCAGCGTAAACGCTCAACTGAGGTTGGTTATTTGAAGTTTAATATATTGTCAATTGTATTCATCTTCTTATATTGCAAAATGTTAACTATCTGATTTGAATTGGTTTTAATAAATATATATTGTTATAAAAGGAAATAGATAACCTCTTGAGATTTGCTTAGTGGTCATGATTGTTTAAAATTGAAATATATTTGCTGTTGGTTTTTTGTTTTCCCCTAATTGCCTTATTTATGGGAGGAGGGAGAGAGGTATCAATAACGCTGCTGTCGCTCTAAGGAGAACGCATAGGAAATAGTGTCATCCCTCTTGGGAAACCATTATTGGTTAGCCATTAGAAGTGAATATTGACAATCTTGGATGCGATCTGGATTCTTTTTTATGCTGTATTAACTATTATGTTTCAGTTTGGTATCTCCTCCTTTTCTTCTTTTGGACCTTGTTTTAGTCTGGTTTTGGCTATCAGGTTCCTCCAGAGGCTAGCAAAGCAAATGGAAACCATCTACTTGTTGATGATCAGAACAAATACAGGTCCATGTGGATCCGAGCACACTCAACAGTATGGATGATTGGGGGATTTGCATTGACCATCTACATGGGGCATCTCTACATTTGGGCCATGGTGGTGGTTATCCAAATCTTTATGGCAAGAGAGCTGTTCTGTTTACTCAGGAAAGCTCATGAAGACAGTCATCTCCCTGGATTCAGGCTATTAAATTGGTGAGTAGACCAGTTTACTATTTATAGATCAATGGGATGTTGTTCATAAAAGACTCTTCTGAGTGTTCAGCTATTGATTATTTGAAGTTATTAATAATATTGACCTGGTTACTCTGGATGCTTTAGTATTTACTTATTCTCAATCTTTTTTACTCAGGCACTTTTTCTTCACGGCAATGCTATTTGTATACGGCCGCATTCTCAGTCAACGGCTGGTCAATACAGTAACTTCTGACAAATTCTTGTATAAGCTTGTGGGCAACCTTATCAAGTATCATATGTTTACTTGTTATTTCTTGTACATTGCAGGTTGGTTATATTTTTTAGTTTTCTCATTTTGTCCTTTCATCTAATTCCTTCTAGAATTTTGATATTTAGCACTCTTTTCTTGTAACCATTCTGGAATGGTTCTCTGATCTTTTTGTCCATTTGCTTTATCGTGTGTTTTCTGCACTTGCAATTTTTGCTATTTTGAAAATACTGTTTAGATTTTCTTTTGCATTTTTAATAATTATTGTCACTGAAATTATTTCTCTTTTTGTGATGGGCTCAGGTTTTATGGTTTATTCTTGCGTTAAGAAGAAGATGTACAAGTATATCAATTTGGCCAGTTTGCATGGACACACATGATTCTAATTGTGAGTGTTTACTCAGTCCTCATTCACCGTAGCCAACATTTTTGAAGGAATTTTCTGGTAAAGAAAATTAGATTTAAAAATTCTTTTATAGACATTAAATTAACTAAGCGTGAACCCTCAAGCCATTTATGCTATTATATCTGTTTCTAACACATTAACCCCTTCCTCTGATATATGACAATTCCATTGTCTTCCCATTGCATCCAGATTTTTTAGATCCCTGTATTTGTTCCTTAAATTTACAAAATAAGGGAGACATAGACTTTAATATGATATTAATTCAGTTATATCTTCCATATTCTGACACTACTATTTCTCAAACTTGCCTGCCTGGTTTTTCTGAAGATCAAGACCTTGGGATGTGGGAGGTTTATGGCCTGATAATTGGTGTGGGGGGTGTGAGCCAGGGAGCTATTTCTCAAACTTGTTATACTCCAGTACAATGTCTTGTGCATTTAAAAATCTACTTTGATGAGAGAGTGCCGTAGTCTCATGGAATGGTTTGTGTAAGGTAAAGGAGAGCTGTGGGATCTTTTGAATATCTTTGAAGGCTTTATCCTTCTCTAGAACCATGAACTCTCTCCCACCCTGCATGGGAAGAAAATTCAGTGATTGACTTTTTTGCAAAGAAGAGGGCTTATAGTCAGGAAACTTCTTTTGATATTTTACAGAGTTGAGAAAGTTCTGTTTTTTAAATTTGCTCTATTGCATTTCTTTTATTTATTTTTTTAATTTTCTGTTTTAATCCTTAAAAGGAAATCTCAAAGTCTTGTATGGTCTCTTTCCTATTGTTGAAATTTCCCTTCTCCAAGATAATGTGTGAAGAGGAAGAGGTTAGAACCTGATAACCACTTTCATCCAGGCTGCAAAGTTTGAAGCTTTAAATTAAAAACAAATTTAAAGTTCAAAGTTGTAGAGTGTACTAGAGACAATATCAGAGGAATCATCTTCACTACCTCCTTATAATAGTTTAAGATTTCTACTACTGGTTTGGGTTTTCCCCTTTCTTGATAAATTAAGTATCAATACAGGTTTCTTCTTCCAGCATCACTTATTGTTATCAATGATATTGCTGCTTATATCTTTGGTTTCTTCTTTGGAAGAACACCTTTGATCAAGCTGTCTCCAAAAAAAACTTGGGAAGGTTTCATTGGGGCATCTGTTGCGACAATCATATCTGCATTTGTGGTAAGCTCTCCTTTTCTTTGGTGACAATGAACACTTATTGTCTTGTATGTTTTTACCGCTGAATGAGTTGAGGAAACATTTTTTTGTTTGGCGGAAAGAGAGGACTAGTGTTGCTAGTGGGTGCAACATTTTTATTATTGCTCAAAGCCAAGGTCTGCTTATGTAGATTTGCTTCCAGGGTTCCTCTAAGGTAGCGTTTGGTATGTGAGGATGGGGAATGGAAATAGATATTTTCTTTCCATTCCTCTTCTTTGTGGAAAGGAAATGAATTTGTGATTTCATTTCTAATGTTTGGATAAATTGAGGAATATAAAATTGGAATAAGTATTGTTTTTATTCCAATATTTGGTAACGATAGGAATAAGAATAAAAAAGAAATAAATTGACAGTTATACCTATGCATTTTAAGATGATAAAATATGAGAGTTTTATTATAAAAAAGTTTATTATTAAATGATGACTGAAAAAAAATGCATTCAATAAATAAAAACTAATTTTAAAAATCTTACAGCCCTAATTTCTCTCTCTCTCTCTCTCTCTCTCTCTCTCTATATATATATATGTTTGGAAGTAAAAATACTAGCAGGTCTTTTTGTTTGCTTCATATTTGGTTTTGGTTTATTCAAGTATATCATTCTAAACCCTTAAACAATACCAAGCACTTGTTCATACAGCTTGCAAATGTCATAGGTCGTTCTCAGTGGCTAACATATGTCAAGGAAGAATAATTCTTCGGATGGGCCTTACTCCTTGAAGGAGCAGAAGTGTCCATCTTCAGATATGCTTAATTTTGTGAGACAATTCATGCAGGATTTATCAACTGGTTGGCTTCATTGTGATCCTGGTCCGTTGTTTAAGCCAGAGTACTATGATTTAACAGGATGGGTTCCTAGATGGGTGAGTAAATAGTTCTGTTTGATCTGGAATTAGATGTACCAAAAGCGATTTTCTCATCACATTTACCAGCCAGTGGATAGTCCATGCTTGATATAAACGATTGATTATGTTTCTGATTCATGGTAGTGAATGCAATTGTTTGCTCAAGTTTAGTAAAATTTCCTGAGCAAACCTTGTAATATGTTTTTCGTTATATTAAAAGTATGCCCACTTTGTTGTTGAAAGTTTTTGTTGGTTTCTTAGTTTCTTAATTTCTTAGTTACAGTGTAACTGGTAGTACATTAAATTTTCCTTTTCTTGTTGATCTTTTTTAATTGTATGGATAGATGTGTTGTTGCTGTTAGTCTTCAAAATCATGGGAAAAAAAATGGTGAATAAGACATTCTATGATGGTCAGCCTCAACAGAATTATTAGGAGTGGTCTTGGAACTTTTAATCTCTTCAGCTTTTTGGTGCATATATCTGTTTGCCTTTTAACTATTAGTTTTGACTTTTTAAGAAATATTATACTATAGTGTTATCTCGGTTCTCTATGCTGCTTAAGACTCTTTAAACTATGGTATTTGATGCATATCCTAGACACTGAGCATACCTAATTCAAGAAATATTGGGGTTTGACAAGTGGATTCATCATCCTCTGTTGGTTCTGATAAACCTACTCTAAATAAAACATGTCGTCTAAATTCTAATCTCATTCTTGTGTGCAGTTTCCTTGGAAGGAAGTCTCTGTTTTGCGGTTCAGTGGCATGCTTTATGTCTTAGTTTGTTCGCATCAATAATAGCACCATTTGGAGGATTTTTGCAAGTGGTTTTAAGAGCTTTTAAGATCAAGGTTCACTCTTATTACTGTTGATTCAGTTAAGTGATGCTGATACACTGATGTTGACACTGTCGGTTCTTTTTTCTTTTTCCAATTTGTTACAGGACTTTGGCGATAGTATTCCTGGACATGGCGGGATTACTGACAGAATGGATTGTCAGGTAAGCTTCAAAAGTGTAGAGTTTATACTCATCGAGGTGTTAGGATATGAACAGGTAATAAAAGGGTATTGGAGTGACTTACTGACTATTGGTCATTGGGTGGTAGGAGTTTGAACCTGATTAAAAAAAAGTGTTTCAAATGCACTTTTTTTGCATATTGTCCCATTAATATAATTTATTAAATTCTTATTCCATAAAATACAGGATTACTATGCCTACTTGATCTAAGTCTGTTTATTTAGTGTTCTAGAAAGTGTTTGTGGCTAGAAACTAGAAAGTTCTTTGGTGAAAATTTAGGTATTTGGCAAAATTTAGGAAACATGTTTAAAGATCAGGAAAATCACTTATGGTATTAAAAATCACCTGTAGCGTTTTTTTGGAGAAGTACTTTATAGGTAATTCTCTTACACTTCCAGAGAAAACATTTTGGGTAGAATCACTGCTAAATGGACTCTTAATATTTGTTTTATGCTTGACAACATGAGTGAACTGCATCAATATACCAATAAAGATTTGATGAGATGAAAACAAGAAAATCCTGACTAGCTTAAAAGCTTTTCAATTTAAGGTCAAAATGAGGAAACCAAGAACGACAAAAGGTGAAAGGAAGTGAATTTGGAACCCTTTGAAATCCATTTGTCATTCAAATGCTTGACAGGCTTGTAAGTTACAGTTGTCTTTACCATGAGGTAGAAAGACATATACAATGATTTAGTACACAACCATTTTGCCGCCTTCACCAGGGGTAAGGACGTATTCTTAGAACGAACCCTAGTCCATTTCAAGAACAATGCATGATCAAATCATGGTGTGTTCAGTTTAGATTTTCTAACGGTGTTCTGAATGAATCTATACAGTAATCTTTGCCTCCCTTGGTAGTATGAGTATAATTATAAGTAGGTACACGCCCTTAATACAACATGCTCTGTTATTGCAGATGGTGATGGCAGTCTTTGCATACATTTATCACCAGTCATTCGTGGTGGCTCAAAGCTTCTCAGTCGAGATGATCCTGCGGAACAGGTAAACACGACACTCTTTAAACACATGCTTCTGTATTTTCTCGTTTCCCTATTACTCCTACAAATAAAAATACTCCTCCATAACTGTAGATATTGATGAACCTTAACTTAGGGCAGCAGATCTGTACACATGAGAAAAGATAGGGCAAATGTTCCAGGAGGCAGTTCAGACAATCTGCGTCGAATAACCTCTCGTTGTCTCTGTAATGTTTTTATCATCTTCCTCCACCATGTTCTGTACATGGTGTTAAATCCCCTTCCCCCCAAGAATTATGTACATGGTGTTGTATTTCTTTCAGTCATTGGATTCAGACATTTTGTTGGTGAAGGCGTTTTATTTCTTCTTTTGGTGCACACTCTGTACAGTGCTTATTATTAGCCATTTGATATGTCATAAACCTTTTGTATCCATCTCTCCTCTCTTTACCACTTAGATGGTGACATGAACATGGGAATGATCTGGTATTCAGGTTCTGGAAAACAACAGTTTAGTAGTGCGATTACGTCCTAATTCTGCTACTATTTTTCTGAGTGAGTGCATCAAGGAAAATGAAGGTTGGGTGGGCGTGATTTGAATGTATGCCCAATATGAGGAATGTTGATTTATTATTCCTAGTCCACACAATTATGTTTAGACGGTCTCATGGCAAGATTAAAAAAAGGTTTAAAAGATCTCATGTTTCTGACTGTTTTCTAATTGCCAATTTCTATATTTTTCCCAATGCATAGTAAGTGTATTTATTGGGACTCAAACCTAGAACCCTCTCCTATCTATACCCTGCCTTTTTTGAAGCATTGAACACTCTAGCTCTAGGCATGAAGAAAATTAAATAGAAAAAATTGGCCAAAAACACTGACAGCTGTAATGAACGTCTGATGAAAAGCAAAATCAGGGCCTAAGATTAAGAAACGAAGTGCGAAGACTGAAGAATAATAATGGATGCTTATTCGAAATTCTTAAGCGAACAACTCACAAAAACAAAAGGGCAATATGAAGTGTAAGCAAGAAAATTGGAAATTTGGATCTCTCTCATATTTAAGAAAGCTGAGATTAAAAACTGATGGTATCAAATTCATGATACTCTCTCTCTCTCTCTCTATCTCTCTGGGTTCAATATAAATTCCAAACACAGCTTCTCTACTTCTCTTTTTTGAAAAGGAAAAAAAAGAATCCCAAACTGAAGAACAAACTATCCAGAAACAGATCTATCAAATAACTCCCATATAAATATGGTACACAGTGCAAGCATGCTCTGCATTCACAAGAATATTTCAATATGATGCATATCAATATCCAATCGTCATTTGGATTCCATCTAAAGAGGGAGGGAAAATTGATCTCAATTGCTTGCTTTTGTTACCTGCCAAAAAAACCTCGGATACGTGTTAACGCCGCTTGTAACAGAAACAACCTATAAGAACTCCATTGGTTCCATCCAAATGATCGCTCACTGGGTTTTTGGTTTGTCAATCTTCACATAAGGGAAAACACCCATCAAATGGACTACCTTTGGGGACCAATCTCGTTGCTGAGCCCGGCAAAACATCAAGAACGTGTTGGCGTAAGAGTGAAACCCATCAAGACATGCCACAAGGCATGACCTTGAGGTTGATAAACCAACCTGTTATCTCGCACAGAAAAGGCGATCAAATAGCCAGCACAAACTTCTGGGAAAAGGGTGGCCACATACCACTTTGCAAGCCGCTGCAGAGGTATCCTTTGTGTAAAATCTCAATATGTGCAGGGGATGCAGAGGAGACATAGGAAGGCGTAGTGAACCTTGAAACCCGATAAACCCGAACCTGTGAATGGACTACATAGCAAAAGCAGCACCATAAAGGAACGGAAGGTAGGCATTATTAACTCGATAGTACTGAAATCTGGGGAGTAGAGGATGTGAGATAAGGCATTTCCGCCACCATTGGAGTTCATCCTGCTTTGCTGTTGCCTGGAAATAAGCTCCAAACATTATCTTGCTATTATCTAAATTTAAAAGGTAAACAATCCATGAGAAAAAAATAAAACTAACAAACATTATGTAAAGATAATAAAACCTCCTTAAAATTGTTAGCATAAGAAAAGAATAAACATTGGGGTTTGAACCTCTAATTTGTTTGTTCAGTGAATGAGATAAAGACACATGTTTTGAGTTACTGCAAACATTCATGCAATACAACATGGTTGATCTTATACTAATCTACATGGTGTTTTATCATAT